>JAVQJF010112559.1:0-25501 GCA_036023855.1 Gadopsis marmoratus
CACACACACACGCATGCACACACACACACACACACACACGCATGCATGCACACACGCATGCATGCATGCACACACACACACACGCATGCATGCACACACACACGCATGCACGCACACACACATGCATGCACACACACACACGCATGCATGCACACACACACACGCATGCATGCACACACACACATGTATAAACATATACACACACATATATATAAACATATACACACACACATATATAAACATATACACACACACACATATATAAACATATACACACACACACACATATATAAACATCACCTGTCAGCACACACTGCACATGCGCCAAATATCAGCTGGTATAAACTAACGATAGGTACAATATATTTGAAACAACAGTCATCGGAGTCTAGTTAGTTCTGTTGAGTTTACAAGCAGCTGTCAGTTAATGTTAATTCAACATCGATTTCTATTGTACGTGAACTCTGCTCTCACTCTGTTGAACGGATGGCTCCGACTGAGAGGCAGCGTCCATCCGGGTCACAGAGGAGAAATCACCGGAGACGTTACTGTCGATTAAAAACGCTTCCTAGTTTCCCGTTTTTTCCTTTAGTTCATGGCTAATGCGTTCTTCCGGGTCATGTTATCTTTCTCTGCATGAAAAGGTGACCCGAGAGAACCTCCGGTGTGATTTGGCGCTATATAAATAAAACTGAACGGAATTGAAAGTGGTTCAACAGTTGGGTTGGTGATGTGCATTAACAGGATGAGCGAACAGTACTGATTCTACCACCCAGGTTAACATGTATATAGTATGAACATGCCAACATGTAAACTTTATCGTAGCGTAAAGCTTATTACCACAATACACAGCTAACCCAGCTAGCTACGTCAGACCGCAGCGTCTCGTTCAAACGGCAAACTCTGTACTATCGGTCTGTCAACCACGTAAACGCAGACAATGTAGTACAAAGTGTATATAGTTGTCTGGTGCTACATTCTTTACCGCCCTTTCTATCGCTACAACCAAAACATGACCTCTAGTCGTACCTTCTTCAGCAGCCCGGCCATTCTTCCCTGCGGACGGGACTCACTCAAGACTACTGTTTCCGGCTACTAAATATGACGTCAAGCGGATGTGTTCTTTTTTTTTTTAGCGACACGAATGTAAGCTCTCTGCTGCCACATCCTGGACACGCCACATCCAGGCCTTTGGCTCAGTGCACTTATTACACAGCCTCCGTTTAACCATAGACATAAAGTTAAGAGGCATGCTAATTACGTTTTGGGGGTCCTCTCATTGTTGCCCCTCTAGTGCGCCTGTTGTTAATTTCATCAACACCAAAGCAGCTGAAACTGATTCAACAACCCCCTCTGCTACTTAACTGACCAGATCAATATCCCAGAAGTTTAATTGACTTGATGCTATACTCTGCTCAAAAAGTGTTCCTTTACTTTTTTTTGAGCAGTATATAATACACGGGATAAAAATAACTACTGACAAGATGTGGAAGACTTCAGGATTAACTGAAAAATCATCGACAAGAGTTATTGTACTCTCTACAAACAGCACTTCTCCCTCTGCTGGCGGGACCATCACCTGCATGACACACACATTTTTGAACGTCTTCCTAAATTTAGTACCACCCTTGTTTGACTGGGCCTGTGGACAGTCTGTTCTCAGCAGCACAGGCTTGCTTGTTTGCAGGCTACTCATGGACAGCGTATCTTTATGGCAGAACATGTTAAATTTTGAACTCTGTTCTTACACCATCTGTGTTGGTTCATGTGCTGATCACTGCTGTAATAAACAGTGTAGCTGGCAGGTAAAAACTTCAGCCTGAGTGGAGGTTGAAAAAGTTTAATGACATCAAAACAGATGCACATGAGCAATATTATCCGTTTTTAAAAAGATCTATTTAAAAATGTTTGGCAGGAAAATGAGACATCTATCTACAGTAAAAAATTCAAAGTATAAAAATATATTACAAATCTCAAGTATTTACAAAGACGGCTCCTTTCTACACGTGTCTGTCTACAGTTACACTTGTGTCAGTTAGTTTCAGTCTAGTTGTGTTACCTAAAACAAGTGACATCTCCTACATGTCATCAGTCAGCTCAGCACCTAATGGGAGAAAATGCGTGAGGCCTCAGGCAGCCATGACAACTACATCTCCCAGCATCCTCTGGGAGGGGGAGGAGAGAAGAGGTGAAGAGATGGAGACAAAGGGAGACGGAGACGACGTCGTCCTCCAGGTTGGATTAGCAGGAAGTGACAGTGGCATTCCTCTGGAGGTGGTTAGAAGAACATCCTGTGGGAGAACAAAGGTTCACATGTTTTCTCCTGAGGTTCCCACCAACATTCAAACTGACCTATGCACGCGCTCCCACACCCACCTGTAGATGTTGGGGTCCAGGAGTACAGCTGTGTCTGTGGGGAGCTTGGACAGATGAACCACCTTGGTCTTCTGCTGCAGTCTGTCACTCTCGTTCACCCACACATCTGGCAGTCTGACACACAGTAAAAAAACAAACACATTTACACGTCCCGGATCTGAACCCAAATCCATCATCTCAAGCTTGCCAAAAGGTCCTGTCAGTGTCTATATGCACACTGACCATTTACAGAACAAGTAGGGCAACAGCGGTCTGTTACAAACAGTATATTTAGTGACAACGCACACAGTGTATTTTTGCACTTTAACACAACAAAACTTGAGGCATTAACGTGTCTTTCCTGATTGTGGCCAATGAGGGACCTTGATTCGTGAGGGTTGCCTCTATGATGCTGAACACCACCACGAGGGAGCATGTCGTGCATTAATTAGTGATGGGGGGGGGGGGGGTGACGATTCAGAAGCAGAAGAAAGCTTGCTTGGTGATGACGCTGGAGAACGTCCTGTCGAACACCACACATTTAGGGATTGTACAAGAGTACCCCAGGAAATATCTATTACAAAAAAATTTTGTAAAAATTTTCTTTTCCTCTGAAGACATATAGTCATGCATGTGTAGCCCAATGCAAAACTTTACAGGGTCTTCAATATTAAGATCAGGCGTAATGTGCCAGTGAGGGAGCAACCATGTATAATGCTGCACAAACATGTGGATGTGAATAGTGACACCTAGTGGTAGGGTAGGGAACATTTCAGGGGGACAGATTTGGAAATGATTGATATTGGTATTGACATTGAACAGTGCATCATTAAGTTGCTACAGGCCTAATATTTTGGTTCCACAAACTATTGGGCTGGGAACAGCCATAGCAACAAAACAAAACAAAAAATCAGTGGGCCTCATACTTCCTTTGTAACACCCGTTAGACGAGAATGGAACAACTCGTTGGCTGTGATGGGTTTGCTTGTCATTTGCGCAAATTACCTTCCATACTCTGGTGTAAGATTGACATAATGAGTGAACTGACTTAACTAATAACTGAACCTAATCCAGTCCGACCCGAAAAGAGGGAATGGGGGGAGGGGGCACAGCAGCCGGGTGACGGTGATGAGAGGAAGAGGAGAGGAGCAGGACTTACATGTCTTCAGGTGTCCAGTGCAATAAGACCTTCACTTTCCCAGAGTCCTCTCTCCTCCTGGCTATTACCTGAACACACAAGAAAAGAAGATTATGCTCTGCTGCAGAGAATCATGTATCAAATCCTGCACTGGCTAATGTGTGGGTGTGGGTGTGCGTGTGCGTGTGTGAGAGGGAGATAGCCCACCGTGCTGTGGAAGACCACACTGTGTCCGTTGCCCAGGCTCTCGATGTGTGTTGCCAGGTTGAGGCAGATGGCTCGGTGGCGGATTGCATCCATAGTCTGAGCATCAAAGAAGTCATGAGGTCGGGCTGGAAATAAAAAACATTTTACATACTACTAACAGTAATAAATAAAGAGAAGCAGAACAATGTGAAAATGTATTTGATATGAAAAGGTGTGTGTGTGTGGAACATACGAAGGGAGCGTCTGTGTTTGTTCTTGAGTTTCCTTCTCTTGTTGAGGCCGGCCTTGGACGGAGACTCCTCCTTCACTTTGCCCTGATTGGACAGTTTGGATGTACTCTGGGAGCTGAAGTGGGTGGGGACGTGACGGGCCAGCCCCCCCTGAGAGGCAAATGTGGCGTTGCAGCCCCCCACCACACACTGCAGGGACACAGATGATTGACAGCGTGATTACAGGTACTCATGGTGAGCAGTGGGTCATTGAGAGGGCACTCAGGGTCGTGATGGAACTCTAGCGAACAGGTGATGCGAGGGGTTGTTGTCACCTTGAATGGCTTGTCCCCGCTGTGGGTCAGCATGTGTCTCTGCAGCCAGCTCTGACTGGTGGACGGTGTGTTGTACACCTTGCAGCCCTTCCACAGACACACAAACACCTGCGTGGAACACACACATACACAAGCACACACCGACAGTCATTACACAGAAAGTGTTGAAGCAGTGGTACGGAGAGTACCGTAGTGGCTGTAATATAAGATAACTATTGAAGATACAAAAGACTTTAAGGCTCGTCCCGCTGAGACATGTCACAGGGACACTAACAGAGTCCTCACTGTTTCATCCTTTAAAGAAAGTCCTGCATTATAACAGGTACCGACAGAGAGGCGTTTTCCAATTAAAGTTTGGTTCTGCTTCCATTTGGGGTTTTTTCTGAGCGCCAGCGTCTTTTTTCACTTGTTCCCAACGAGGAGAGAATGTATATGGGCGCCTAAAAATAAAGCTCTGCACCCAGCTCCTTTATTCAGAGCGCTGCGCCGTTTTTGTGCTTCTAATTAAAAATCTCTGCACTTTTTCATGCAACCATTCATATATTAGACGGGGCTCGTCTCCCTGGTTACCAAGAAAATGGACAACCTGCCAGAAAAAGCAACATGTGGACACAGGCCCTTAGTGTGGATGAGGACTCTGTTAGTCTAGCTCACACATATCCCCTTTTCCACCAAGGCAGCTAAGAGCCAAAGAACTGGTTCCTGGTCAGACACTTTGCTGGTCTGGAACCAAGAGCCGCTTCCGTCGGGCTGGCAGCGGCTACTAATTTCTCACATCAATGTGAGAAATGAGGATGCTCGCTTGGGTAATGTTAGCTGACCAACAGCTAGATAGATAGTCACTGTAACCGTGGTAACAATAGCTAACGTTAGCATGGCCACTGGCTCACCTACCAATATAAAGTCTAGAGGACGAGTCGAATTTTGTGAAAGTTGGCGCTAGCGTTGCTGGGAAAGTGGAGGCCTATTCAGTGACGTGGAGCCCAGGGAAAAGCAGGTTCACAAGTTGAACCAACTGCGAACTGGCACCAGCACAGAACTAGAACCAGGTTTGCGCTGATGGAAAGGGGGCAACAGTGATGTCATGTCAAAGCGCCACACTGTTATTAACATGACTGAGTGAACTGGTTGCTGCTAGCCCTCTATCATTTAGAAGCAATGAGTCAGCTGTGACACCCTGTCCACTTCTTCCTCTTATTGTCTGTTACTGGACGCCACTGGAGTGCACGTGGAACTAACACACATACACACAGAGTAGCCTGACAGAGCGACACTGACCCCTCCTCGCTGTCCGTCCACATGTGTGGCTCTGATGTGTTCGGCCAGGTCGGGGCTGCTGGGAAACAGGAGCTGGCAGTGGTCCCAGCAGCACGTGTAGCTCAGAGATTTCCCCCCAACTGGCGCCGAGCCGCTCCCCGCCACCGCGCCGCCGCCATGACCGTTGAGCATGGCGGGGGTTGAGCGACCGCTGGACGCAGTGCTCTCCACGTCCATCAGGGTGCTGCCGATACTGAAGAATACACACAGAAAGACTTTAATACACACGCACAGTTGATTACTGCTTTTGCTATAAGTGAATGAATAAAAGGTAATGTGGGAATAGCAAAAGCAAAATAATAAGGAAAAATTAAGGGATAATTTATATTTTATTTGTCATTATATATATTTATTCTTTTATTTATTTCTCTTTATATTTCCACATTTATTGTCTTATTCTTTTTTGTGCCACTCCTATTGTTGCATACGCTGTAGCTGATGTGCCCCTCCTCAAAAATGAAACTACTCTCAGGGTTCGACATTAACCACGTGGCCCCAATGGCCACAAAATCTTACTTCATGGCCACAAATACTCGATGTAGGTGGCCCCATGTGGCTACCAAGACTTATCCCTTACATATTGCGTCTATCCCTGAACACAACTATAGCTATGAAGGCTACAGAAACATGGAGAGCTGTGATTGGACAACATGAGAATCCCCATCCTCAATCACAGTGAATGAAACTAAGTAACCATGGCAGCAGCGATGAGACGAGGAGGAATAGAGTTGACACGGCTGTGACAGTTCGATCCTGCCTCCTCCTGTCCACATGTCGAAGTGGCCTTGGACAAGACTGACACCGAATCAAATGGAGGCCAGTGCCTTGCATGGCAGCTACAATCTGTAAAAGCACTTTGGGAACCATTAAGGTCGCAAAGCCCATCTCCTGTCGTAAACAGTTACCATGGCCTGACCTCTGACACACCTGTGTAGTGTGGTGCTTTGAAAAGGTGAGATACAAGGCAGCAAACTGTAACCACAGGTATCACCGCAGGTATTTATGACAGGACTCCTGTCCACCTATAGAGACACACAGAGACTTTGGTCTGAAAACCACACCCACCGTCTCTAGTAAGACCCAGCTGATTGAACTACACAGCACAGCTGTCAGCTGCTCTGGGATTCTACGCTTGAACATAAAATACATCATCGGTTCACTGAAGTGAAAGTACAATTACCCAGTTCACAATGTACTCAGGAGAACAGTAAAGGTACAGCTGTTCAGGTGGACTTTGCATGTTTTATCAACTACAAATCACACATCCTGTCATTGGCCGATTTTCAAAGTGTGCTGAGGTGAAGTGAAACCACTGGCGACGGGCAAACATCTGTCTAAACACTGTAAACTCTTTAACCTGAATCTGTATGTGATGGGAGGACATTTCACAGCCTGTATAGTGCTGCAGCCAACTGTGTGTGTGTGTGAGGGTCGAGCCAGCTGACCATCTGCTCTGACGACTGTCCATACTTGCTCTCTGTGGGGGGGCCGTGCTTACACATCCTACAAGAGGACTACCACCTCGGAAACACACACACACACCTCTGCACTGTGGGAACAACAGTCTTCCAGCTGCCACAACAGCAGGATGACCAAACGTTGAGTAGCAGCCAGCAGCTCACACAACCCTTTTCAAAGATTCCTATCAAAGCCTGAAGTAATAGGGGACGGTGTGTTGTGCCAAAGACGTGTTTTGGAACACGTTATAGTGTTCGTGGGGAAAGGAGCTGTTGATTTATGCTGGGCATTTAACACTTGCAAACAGTAAGGACAGTAAATTAGGTCAAATCACCCAAAGGCCACGTACGTAGGTGAAACAGATTATTTAAAGATTCATTCCTTTTTACATCAAGACGTTTTTGAAGCAAACTCCACCTGAAGGAGGCTGGGAGGTGTGGTTACTAAGTGGACCTTAAGATGTAAAATTTTTTTTATTGTCAATCTACTACGTCCAAGTTCAGGAATGAATCAAGCTATAAATAACTTCTGTAGCTACAAATCTCTCCTGCTCAGTTCATGCAGCTGGAGCAATAACCAACAAACAGAAGGTGCAAAAGATCTCACCTTTGGCAAACAACAGTTCATTAACTAACTTCGTAATTAAACAGCCTGTTCTTGAATGCACCTCTGGCCCACCTCCTCCTCACTGAGCACACCGTCATGTACATGTCACCAGCATGCTGCATGTGTGTTGAAGGAACACCGCACGTTCAGTCGGATTGTTCAGGTTCACTGCCCTTCACATCCCGAGCGGAGGAGTGCGACGTCGATTCCTACTCGGCAGAATGATTGCGGAAGAGTTGAGATGTGCTTCAGCGGAACGAGGAGTTTCGTATTCTCTGTGAAGCTGAGGGGAACGATATACGAGATGTGAATTTGAATATGCTGGTTGAAACACACAGTTCAGATTTATCCATGGGCCACGTCCTGTGAGCCAACGTGGACGGGCAGGACCTGGAGTGTGTTAAGAAAAGAAAGAAACCATCTAATCAAATCAACCAGTCGGGTCACTTCAAACCACGGCAAGTCATTTATGGCGGCGCCACCTGCACCTGTCGACTAGCAGAACAAGACAAAGCAGACTGAACGCTGTGGGGAGGAGGCCTCACCTTCCAGACAGCATCACTGCAGACCGTGCAAAGTAATCACTAATGCTACAGGAGTGTTTATCGCCGCAGAGGTGCAGAGTCTTACCATGGAGCATTACCATCTTTATTTTTCTTAGTGACAATATGCCAGGATTTGAGTGAATTAAACGTTACAGTGAGAATCACGGCCATTATAATGAGCAACTTTATAAAGGTTTACATTTTCAAAATAAGTGACTATAGTGACTGTAGTCAATCTTTCATACCCTAAAATCACCTCTGACAATAAGTGAATTTGGTGCATTCTTTTGTATCGAAAACATACTAAGCCATGACCCCAAAACTGAGGCACGTACCGAACCGTGAATTTTGCGTACCATTATTGGCTGCTTAAAAAAAGAAGAATGGCTTGTCATTCTGAAAACGCCATATAGTGCCACTTACGGCACTCTAGCAACACACATGCCACCTCAACCAGAGCGCACTACAGCGTGACGCTCTCAGCTGCTGACCATCACAGCAACGCCGTCAACACTGCTGTCGGAGAAATCAAAGGAAGAGTTTGAAAGATGAACATACTGTAATGTATCTTAATGGCCCCTCGTGGGATTTGGGATGGACAACGACAAACACAGTATACATGTGTTGTCAGTCAGTCGTGGATGCTATTCGACAGAAGTCCCCTTCTACGTGGGCAAACACAACGTCACACAACTTGGAAATAAATAATACTGTCATCATTTTGTTCCTCTGTCCTTTTGTTTATTACCACAACACATAGATTGTGCGTTAGACTTCTGACGAAATCTGCAAAAGTCAAGAAAACATCAAATGCAGAGCGGTTTCTTGCGATTAGGCCGGCATACTGTTCTGAGTCACAGGGCAATCTGCCTTTGTGTTTGTCGCTGGTAAAAGCTTATAGTGGGTGGCAGGCAGCCTAGTCTTCAGATACAATGACTCAACAACTGTTATCAAACCTGCCTGATTCAAGCTGCTGGTCATGCTTGCTTTGGTTAAACAGCAGTGTTATCCAAACGTGGTGGGGACAGACCTGACCGGAGAGTGTCCGTCCAGACATTATCATAAAGTTATCTCATAGCACTTGTTCATATAGAGCAGGTCTAGACTGATTCTATATATAGAGACCCAACAATTCCCACCATGAGCAGCACTAGGAGACAGTGGCAAGGCCAAACTCCCTTTAAACAGGTAGAAACCTCGAGCAGAACCAGAACCAGGCTCTGGGTGGGCCGGCATCTGCTTCGACCAGTTGGGTTTAGAGTGAATGAATCGCCAGGGAGATGGGGAGCACCGCTGGGAATGTTAGTTACATTTCCTGTAATCAAAGTGACAACTGGACTATGAGATCTGGAGCTCCCAGTGATCCGAAGCAGCTGTGGAAACACTGCACTGGTACTCATACTGAACCCAGTAAGCAGCAGCACAGGTTTCATTTCCCACCATGTCGCCATGACTGATGTTTATGTGCCGAGTGGTTAGAGGAGATCTGGTGCGAGTCCAGGATTCGATTCACAATATCACAACTGCTCTGAATGATTCAATCCCGCCACAGGCACCTTCAGGGGGGGAGTTCACTTTCTAAATCAGGGGTGTCAAAATGTATGGCCCATGAGCGTCACGAACCAGCCCACTGGATGACTCTGCAAAGTGTGAAAACAGCAGAGGAGTCATTAATTGCAAATTTTCAATAAAATTCACACAACGCCGTTCTGGCAGAAGGCCCCCATTTCTCCCACCTGCTAGTAGAAGGCTGGATACGCTATTATAGATCCCACATACTAACATATATACGCTGCATGACACACTGTTCATGCAGGAGCCGCTGGTGGAAAACGTCTTTGTCAAAAAGGTGATCTGCTGCGATGTGTAAATGGTAATGCCCACGTAATAAAGACCTTCTGTAAATGGTTAGTTAACACTATTTGAACTGTACTGCTTTACATAAAAGGAAAAAAAAGAATATTTGGGGGTGTTATTAGGTTATTATGGTTTTACCGGTCTGGCCCACTTCAGAGCAAATTGGGCTGCATGTGGCCCATGAACTGAAATGAGTGTGACACCCCTGCAAATGGATGGAGAAGTGTTTAAAGTTCAGAACGCAGGGCAGAAAAAAAATGTATTTCAATCAATATCCACAGCCTGAACACATTGTTCTGAATAAGCAGAAACAGGTATTGAGTTCATCAAGCGTTCTCCTGTCAGGATACGGCAAAAGAAGTCACCACAGGTTGTTTCCTTTTTCTAAAATCAGTCTCCTGTGAGTTTACCACATTCACCACACCTGAAAAAAAAACACGTGCATTACAGGTGAATTACAGGTGAATTGGTGTTCTTATGGCTGATTTGGCTCCAGTGGAGACGACGGTGGCTGTGTAGGTCAGTAAGAGTTTGCTTTTATGGGCTGGGTGGATGGAAGCGTGTTGCTTCAGCTCTAAGTGTGTAGGAGACCAGGCAGGAAACGCGACACAAGCGAGATGGGAAGCCTCTCATCCTACCAGGTGTTGTGAGCTCGTAAGCTGGTTCCCTTTAAGCTTTGTTTACACGCGACGGGCACCTTTTTCTGTCTTTACTTACAGATGCTGATTGATCACTTGGAATTGTGTTATTTGGTGTTAAGAAGTGCTGCTCTGTTCGATTGCTCAGCGCAACAACCGTGACTGTGTCTCTGGACACTCTTATGAAGCGGACTGCTTTGGGGATCAGTTAGCAGATCTGAAGTTTAACATCTGTGGATCCAAGACCAGCTGGTGGTCGCCAGATGTGTGAAAGTTCAATTTCACGTACATAACTCCCTTTAAAGAGGGCCGTGGAAGCTGGCACGTGATGGAAGAAACAGGAGGTGATTTTAGGGCACGAAAGATTGACTACAGACAAGAGATGAACGCAGATGCTGCCGTGTGCTGTTGGAAGGTACGAGATTAAAAACCAAAAGGCTCCTGTTGGGTTTGCAGCACGTCCCCAGAACCTGCAGCCTGCGGTTCGAGAAACGTTCCGCGAGCCGTATTTTCTTATTTTTCATCAAACACGAACGTTCCAGATCCGTTAAATACAAACAACAACAAACAAACAAACAAAACAAAAAAAACTTTCCTGCATAACCGTAAAGGACCGTCCCCGCATACTGACGTTACCCGAACCGAACACCGCTTGCTGGGTTTCCCGGCGGAGGAGGGACTATTTTCCGGCCCGTACACAAAGTGTCCCTAGCTTAACATTTAAAACACGGCGAACTTGGCACCGTGTTGTGACCTCACGCCACCAACCAAACCCCCCCCCCCCCCCCCGGGCTGTTCTAAAATCAGCACAAGGCCTCGTCTCTTCACACCGCACACTACTTCCACAGACCTGTCCTCTGAATCCATCCGACTGAGCGGCTCTCCATCCGACGGGGTCAGCTCCACGCTGGCCCGCCTCTTGGTGCCGTGCTCGGCTTTCTCCGCGGTCTTTGTGCGCTCGGCAGGCGGCGAGGAGGACACGTTCTCCCCCTCTCTTTGTTCTTGTTTCAGCACCCGGGAGCCCTCTTGTGCGGAATCAGTGCTACTCGCCAAACTCCCCTGTACGGGACTTTTCCCCGTTTCGGGGAGTTCACCACCGGGTCCCCCTTCGTCGTTGTCTGTCTTTTCAGCGGTTAAAGCCGTTTCTTTGTCGGCGTCGGAAACAGGAGACGGCTCGTCCCCGTGCTCCACCGCCGCACCACGACCACTGCTCACGTCCATTCTTGCTCTGCTCTCGTTGTTGTCGCCCGGTTCCTGTTTGGGGTCCGGCACGGCCTGTGCCTCCTTGCCGGTTTCTGCCGTTTCACCGGTGCCGTTTTGGTCCGACGCCGGCTGAGACTCTTGGTCGGCCCCTTCGCTCGTTATCTGAGCCATTTTCGAACAGCGCGAAAAGCTATTTTTGCGATGTTCCACTTGAAAAGTTGCCTCCAGGCTGCCCGTCTTCCTCCACTCACGCTCTCCGCTTCAAGCGTAAAACACAGCAGGGGGTTTGCGTGACGTCGGGGCTCCGCATGGCCTATTGTCTATTTGCGAAGAGGTCTCACTCTGTACTTGTGAGACGTGCCACAAAAAAGAATAAATATGTAAAAGAATAAGACAATAAATGTGGAAATATAAAGATAAATAAATAAAAGAATATATATATAATGACAAATATAAATGATCCCTTGATTTTTCTTTATTCTTTCGCCATTCCCACATTACTTTTGCTTTTCCCTTATAAAGCCAAGCTGTCAAACAAATGATAATTTATAGCATCCTTAGGAATTAGCTCGACCCATGTAGCTAATCTAAAAAAAAAAGGTTCCTATCGTACTCGGACCTCTTGACGACAAACAGAAATGTGAAAGATACCGTTACAAGACGGTGGCTAAAATATAGACCCGCTGAACGGTTTTTTTCCTTCAATGTGAGTGAGTCATCCTCACAAACATATACGATCTTCGGCATTGTGGCCTCTCAGCTCCACGTGTTCCGACAAACAGCAAAACGATCCAACTCGAGAAGTGCTGAAAAGGCACGTTCTTATCTCTGCAAGGTGCATATTCCTGCATCTGCCACCGCCTCCGATTCAGCCTGTTCCTGCCTCCATGACTGTGGTGTGAAACTACAACTCCCTCCACCCACTGTGTGGTGACTCTGCTCATCTCAGTGGCCTACTTGTTGCACTGAAGGCCTGCTTCTGTAGGTACTGCCTGTGTTGAGATGGAGAGAAGGTGACCTCTGAAAATAATCCGCATGGTTATTAACTGATTAATAATTATTACACACCACACCACGAATCCAACAGAACAAATGATGCGCTGCCTGAACATTTTTTTTGTTGTCGTTTTTGTTTTGACAAAACAATCTCAATGTCACTTTACTGGCTTTTCCCAGAGCTATCAGCCACATCACTTGGTCTTCATTAGCAGGTGGGAGCTTGCTCAGGTGTCATGGAGATGGATCTGTTGACGTCACATTTCATCCACAGCAGCCCTGTGCATGTGGTGGGTGGCTTTAAAAATAAAGCACGAGGGCTCCTCCTCAACTTTTGGAAACAGCTGAAGAAACGATCCCAACTCAAAAGGCCCCACTTCATAGCTGTTTCCTGGGCTTTGAACTGGAGCTGAACCGACGAGTCAGTTATTTGGTTCGTCATCAACAGGAAATTAATCTGCAACTATCTTGATAGCCGAGTCATCGTTTCAGTCATGTTCAGCCATTTCACACATGCTTCATCGCAATCGTGATTTTTTCGCGTTTGCCTTTTGATGAGTGGCAGCAGGTGACCCATTTTACATGTGTTTAGATACACAAAAACCTCATGTTTTGTAAATGGGAGTGCCTCATATTTATGTTACTGTATAGCCCATATCTGGATTTAATCCTCAGTAACTGCTGATTTAGTGTAGGATGTTTTGTACATTGGCTCCCAACAAGGGTGTCCCAAAATAAATCTGAGCACTCACCAAATGGTTAAATGGCCTAGATAGAAAGATAAATCTTACATAAACATTCTTTGGGCATTTAAAAAGAAACAGCCAATTGAAACTCTCTGAGAAAGTATTCACTTCAAAGAGTCACAAGCCAGAGACGTTGTGAATGTTCAGTCCAAGCAGGTCCGATAAATGGACAAAAAGAAAGATCAGAGAACTAGAAACCTGAAAAGCAAAAGATAATTTCACATGCAGACGACAAATAAAACAAACAAAAGCAGCAGCAAGCGTGTTTTAAGAACATCAACATTTATTTCACATGATATAAAACAGATGGGGTATGAACTTTTTGCATATTAACCCTAATAATATTAATAATAACCTCTTATAGTTATAATATTCACTTTTTTTTCAGTGTGTACATAAATTATGCTATCTTGTTTTATTTTATCTATATTTTTTTTACAGTTTATACATCGCTTTTAATTATCTTTTATGTCCTGCAGCTCCAAAGTCCTACTTATTGCTTCGTACATGTGCTATTCTTCGATTCTTCACCACCTAGCACAGATTCATACGCAGAATGTCCTCAGGCTCTTTCCTGTATATCTTCCAAAGAGAGGAAAAACAAAAAGAGACGCAACTGAGAAAGCAGACTGGAAATCCAAAACATTCGCACGCCGTCTTTGTCATCAACAGACTTCAGGAGATTCACACCGTTTGCGCGACATAAATAATCACAACTTCTGTCAAATATTTAGTTCTGTCCGAAAAAAAAAATTAGAAAAAAACAGCAGCATGAAGTGGCACCATGTTGAAGTAAAAATCTGCTTTATGTTCATATATATAATTTTTATGTATTTATATGTGTGTATCCAACAAAGGACAATCTGTTGCAGGTGCAAAAGATGTGAAAAGAGAGCGATAAGGGAGCCTCCGGTCTAATATCAACATAAGGCTAAAACTCAGAGCAGGTTAAAATCCAAGAGCGTCGGCGGTCACTTTGGGGTTAAAGTAAAGCACTGCATGTGTGTGGAGATTTGGTGCTTAGCCCATCAGCGGTGAGACCTCTCAGGTGCTCCTATATACACCTGCACACTCAGTAACAGCTAATATCCCCTCCTCCAGATCAGAACAATATTCTAACAATTATAACGTTAAGATGACTTTAATACTTTGCAAGGTATCAAAAGTTCTGTGTATTGATGTATGTATTAGGCAACACATGTCCATCTGTAAGAGCGCTTCAGGAACCGTTAAGGTTGAAAAGCGCTATATAAATGAATTTCTATAAGTGAAGTCTATATCTATGAGCCTATATCACCCCAAAAACAAGTCGTACATACAGTCAAGATTGTGAAATGGTTTCATTCTTTATATTTATGGTTCTGAAAGTGCGGCCAATTAACAGCAACAACAAGAAGGAAAGACACCTAATTAGGGTGGGCGAGCCAACGCAGGGGTGGGAAAGACTGACAGCCAACAGGACAGGATTTGAGTGTTCACCCTCTTTGTTACACCTTCATTCACCCTGACTGGATAAATGGCAAAAAATAACATTCTTAACAACAACATAGTAATCCGAGTTCATATTGCGGCAGCAGCAGTGTCGGAAACGCCCTTTCTAATAGTGGACACTGGGTGTGACCGGTCTCATTTCTCATTCTTCACACAATCACTTTGGTCACTTGTCACGTGTGCAACCGTGAATGAGTTGGACGAGAGACCTTCTGAAAGTTGTTATCTCCATTTGTACAGTTGACAGAAGAAGACAGAAGAAGAGAGATCAGGGAGGCAGTGAGGTTCAGGGAGATTATACCATTGTTAAAATCAACACTTTTGCCTTAAGAGATGTCTGACAACATGTCGCACGATGCACATGCAGCTGTTTCATACGACCCATCGTTCCAGTGACAAATGGATGCACACAAACGTATCCCCTTCTGAGTCTGATTGACTGTTGGGTTCTGAGCGCTGCAACAACTCGGATGACCTACAGTCAATACTGTGCAGACACAGACAGAGCATCCTAAAGTGGGGTTTATGCTTGATGCTTCAAAAATGACGTCATCACTTAACGTGTGCCAAGTACAAAGGCTCCACGAGTTGTCGCGGCGTTTGGACGCGCACCTCAGAATTTCTGTAAGTAGGTGACGTGCGCCCTGAGCGTTTCATTTCAGCATGGATGCCCTTGAAGCTGGACTGGCTGAGCAGGTAGGCCTTTCCAAGCACCTGTAAGAGCCTTCCATGAGAGACCACAGGGACCGCAAAATGATATCTGAACTCATGGAGCGAGACTGCATTTAACAGATAAAAACTTAAATTCTTCCTCAGCAACAGCAAGTTCTAGTGCAGTCATGTTGGTTTATGACGATCATCCGGTAACGTTCGTACACTTCTGTATGCCCCCTGGCGTTTCGGAGGATACTGCAACAGATAGCACATTAAGCATAAACGTCTCTGCAAGCGTGTAGCTCACACATCTATGGAGATCCACGTCATGGTGTCTCGCACAAGTATAAACAAGGCTTCACTGCTCGTGTAGCCAGCAGATCAGACCGTGGTTGTACTGGGCAGCCACCATGTGCTAGTTTGTGTTATTGTGAGAGTCTTCCTGCCAAACAGCATTCGTGTTCAGGAAACCCACCCTGGATAAAGATGTAAAACGCTACTAAACAGTCAGAATAAAAACTCTATAAACAATCATTTTTAAAAAATAAGTTCATAAGTTCAGCCTTTCTGAAAAGACAAAACAGACACAAAGGTGTCTGAAACAGACAGAGCACCAAACACTCCTCCCAATTGTAGGGATGACTCTCATATAGCTCAAGTAGTTTAAGAGTTAGTCAGTTTGTCCTTAGTCTCCCACTTCCTGTTCAGTTTTAGCCATCGTATGGCTGTAAGAACAGCTGGAGACTCGTTTGGAACCTAGAAACAGTGTCAGATGTCATTTTAACACCAAACAGATTAATCTTATGTGGCAGACACAATTTAAAGACCCCAAAGAACATTTCTGGGCTTCAGCAGGTATACGTCAGCTGAAACAGACATTATGTGCAACTTCTTTTTTTCTTTTTATGTCTAAACCATTTCACAAGCTTATTTTCATGCAGAAATGTTTTGGGACAAATATGACTCCATAGAATGGATGTTTTGCTCAGGGACCTATCAGGGTGTACAGATCTGGGAGCTTTCTCTCCATCTGGATGTGATGCGTTTCCAGTCTGTTAGGGGCTGCCATCCTCTCGGCCTTCGGGGTCCATCGTGGGCATATAACAGTAGTATCAAAGCAGTTCTGCTGTAAACACAGGAAGCCGTGGGGCATGCTCGGTGCAGAATGGCTACATTTGGGCTTTACGGGGCGCCGCTCACGTGTCGCTGCTCACCAAGGTGAACGTCTGCGCTGCAGGGAGGAGAAGAAGAGAGAGAGAAGGGAAATAAGAGTGAGTCAGAGTCACTTTCACTTTGCCCTTTATGCAGCTACGCAAACAGAAAACAATTGACAAAGCACACAAATTAAAGCTTTAATCCTTTAATACCTATCGCTCTGTTGGGGGTGGTCCGCATAAAGTTGTTTTAACTTTGGACATAAAGTTTTCAAGGAATTATATTATGTTTGACGTTGTGTTTATAAGCAGTGGTGGAAGAACTACAGTGTAAAAATACTCTAGTAAGTCCTCTATTGTAAGTGAAACTATCACAGTATTAACAGCAAGTACTTTAAAGGGAAGCTCTGGTATTTTTAAACCTGGAGCCCTGTTTTTACAAATGACTAATAGTTATTAAAAGGTTTTGGAACTGGTCCAGTACATCGCCTCCACCAGCATCTAAACAGGCTGCAACGGCTGCAACGTTAGCCTTGTAGGCAATTGCGCCCGTGAGAAGTGCGTCCACTGAAATCCTTTCATCTTCCTGCAACAACTCAACCTCTCGGAAAAGATTTCAGAGCGAGACTTTCTGTTTCTGGTTAAACCGTCTCTGTAGGGATCCATCCCATAATGTTGTCAGACTCTTAGAATAACACTCTGAGCGCGTCAGCGGCAAAAACAAGCACGTTTAGTGGATGCACTTTTCACGCAAGGATTATGTTACAGGCTTTGCTGCAAGGTCCAGGATGTTGGCAGAGGCGATCTGCTGGACCAATTCCAAAGCTTTTGGTAAGTATTAGTCATTTAAATTGTACTGAAGTACAGTTTTTGAGTAAATGTATTTAGTTACACTCCACCACTGTGTTTACATACTGTATATATATGCTTTGCAATGCATTGAACCAGGGTTATTTTTCTTTTTTCTTTTACATTATTTTGAAACGTGGAACGGTGGGTGGTCAAAAGTCTACATGTCAACATTTGAGAGGATGTACAAGTCATTTGTGAGTTCAAAGTCCTGGTGCTCTGTGCTGTTGCTTTCACAGTTTTTCAGCAGTTTGGTCAGACTGCAAATATTTGAGGATGTGAGGGTGCTGGCTGCTGTCACATACACAGGCCACACTGCCTTTTCCCCTCAGGTGTAGTGCATGTTCTGCACGCAGATGACATTTAAAGAAGCTGTTCTGCTCACTAAATAATCCAACAGTGAAATACGACACGACTTTAAAGCCTGATGGGTCACACCTTCTAGAACAATGATCAGCAGCTGTGTGGGTGAAGAGAGAGGGAAGAGATTCTCCCTGCAGGCAAGCAGCAGGGATTTACCTTCCCACTCTTAAGTCAGCTACTGGCCACAGAGGGGCGCCACAATCAGGAGGCAGTTAAGAGTTAAGCGAATAGTTCCACATTTTGGGAACCACACCTCCTTGCTGTCTCTCTGAGAGCGGGATGAGAAGATGAACAGCAGTCTCAGGTCTGTGTGTTAGGGTTAAGCTAGCCCGGCTCGCTCTGTCCAAAGTCCAAAGATCCACCTCACAAACGGTGTTTGTGTATCTACATTGTATCTTCCAATTCAGTTCAGTTTAACTGTTCAAATGCAAGTTTTGGTCAATTGTATTGTTCTTTTAGTTGCAGTAGCGTGTCCCAGAGTTTCCCCACTCAGTGTGAGATATAATTCTGGAGAGTTAGTCCCTGACAATCCATCAATTATTATATATTTTTATGTATTTCGTTTTCCTGGCCTAAGATGGCCACATCTAAGGACACTAAGTCTAAAGACTTTGGTATCAACCCAATCAAAACAGTACAGCATGTGCAGGCTGTGAGTCCAAATTCCCACAGCAGAAGCACACCACCCTCAAATATTGACTGGCTGCCAAACAAACGGTAAAACATGTATTTATTTGACTGTCCAATTATATTATCTGTAAATAAATGTCTCTCCACATCAAGGTCTAAAAGTCCTTTCAAAGTCTTACTCTACACTGTCAGGTTCATTAGTAGTGGAGAACACAAAACTTTGTTTTTTTAAATGACTGTTTTGGCAATTACTTGCATTACACGTTTCAAGAGATTATGTTTATAAAAGATATGTGTCAGCTGTAAGAAACCCAACATGTGCAATCAGACAATGTAAACTCTTCTGCATGTTATTA
The DNA here is from genome assembly GCA_036023855.1 of Gadopsis marmoratus. Lineage (NCBI taxonomy): Eukaryota > Metazoa > Chordata > Actinopteri > Centrarchiformes > Percichthyidae > Gadopsis > Gadopsis marmoratus. The sequence continues at coordinate 19,108 of JAVQJF010112559.1, forward strand.
ACCAAATTCACAGAAATATCACAGAAGCCCTGATCTCTGTGTCCTAAACATTAGCTACAGCCCTGCAATGCCTTTTGGCAGACAACAACATTCTGTAATGTCAGAGCATCTTTGAATGCAGAAGTGAATTATAATACTGTATTGTAACTGGTGAGCAGGTGCAACAGAAGGTTTTTGGGTTAACGTGAAGTGTGCTCTCAGTCTGACAAACACAGAAGGGCCCATATCGAGCAGTGATGGAGGAGTCCTCACTTACAAGCCAACATGTTGTTGTTGTTGTGTTTCTTGTCGTCGACTGTCAGCTGGTTGGAAGAGTCCAGGCTGTTCTCCAGCCTCTCCTCACTGTTGGCTGGCTGTGTCGCGTCTGGCTCCTCCTCCCTTGGCTCTGGGCTCGGCGTCTCAGGCTCAGGAGTCTGGAAGCTACAATCAGCAGGAGATGAACAGGTCAAACGCTGACTGATGCAAAGGCTGACTACTGTTGATAGGACAAGAACCAGTATCATCTATTTTCAGAGCATTTTGAATCCTTAACATCCCTTTGTCCGTGTTCCAGTTTCACTAATGACCTAAAGACCTAATGTTCAATTTTGAAAATCAGCGTTCCATTAGGGGCATAACAGTTGCACTAATATAATATAACAACAAACATGCACCCTGAGGTCTTTTATTGTCACACGTGAATAGACACGCACACACGTGTAGGTCATGCACAAACACACACATGCAGGCTGCGTCCCACGGTGAAATTCTTCCTCTGCTTTTGACCCATCCAGCCATCCTTCCCTCCTGAGGACAGCCTGGAGCAGTGATCAGCCTTTTCATGGCGACCAGGGACCAAGTCCAAGTGCTCTGCCCATTCATGGTCAGGGACAGGGCAGGAGAGCAATCTGTATATATTTTGTATATAATATAATACATACATGAGCACTAGAGCCCCTGTATACAGTTGCAAGACCTCAATGGAAAATGTCATGAGATCAAGGAAAGATGTGAAGGATAATTCATAAGGACTTAGGAAAAGACAGAGTCCCACTGCACTTTCCACAATAGGCTCCATAGGATGATCCACATCTATGCTAGTGGATCCAGTGGACCCTACCAAGGATCAGTATGTACTGCATACAGCGTACCAAATGAACGATTAAGTATGCCAGTACCTGCAGACTGTTGTACTCAAGCAATACGTCTCTCCATCACATGACTGGCACGATCACATGATCGATCCCAGCTACCGCTGAATCTTATCTTGTGCAGCATCAAAGAAGGCAAATTACAATGATTCAATATTGTTTCTACAGTACATAATATATATGTTTTTTCTCTTAACTGCATCGCAATGTCCCGAGCAGCTTCTGTTTCACCTTCACTCTCCATCATTCCTAATTATTTTACTGCCATTGACTGAAGAGACACCATACATTTGTCCCGTAAACTCATGTCGCATACGCAGAGATTCTTGCTAAACTAGTATCGCGTACACAAAGTCCACATACTATTCAGTTGGAACACACTACATACTGTACTCAAATTACACCATACTTTGTATGAACAGTATGCTAGTATGAGAGTCAGAAGCCAAAGTAAGAGACCAGCTGTAGATGGAGGACAGTGAGACTTCATCTGCCCTCATGTGGCTTTGTTCCCGCCCACCTATGGGCGCCGCCAACAATAGTTGGGGTCATTAGAATTTTGGGACCTAAAATGGAGTCACGAGCCAGAGAAGGTTAAAGGGATCTTAGGCTGTCCACCCCCCCCCCGTCCCCCCACACCTGTTTTCGGTGGTTGTGTTTGTTGGTGAGCTTGTCAGGTCTTGCTCTCTGCTTTCGTCATCCTCGAAAGGCTGGAGGTTTACAATCTCCACACGCTGAGGCTCCGTACCCAGGTCCAGAATCACCACCCTCTGGCTTTCACACTGCTGAAACACACACACACACACACACCCTTTAATCAGAAAATGGACAGTTTAGAATGTTTTGCACAGCTGTGATGTGCTGGGAGTTCCACACAAAGAGCCGTATTGGTACAAGGAGTTAGTCAGTTCTGTTTCTTCCACGACAGCAATCACAACTGTGCTGTCAGTGTTGTTACATGCAGCGCAAGACTACTGATGTGTTTCTGTTATCTCAAGACTTTGACTTTGTCACATCATGGTATTTTTGACAAACATTGTATAATGGATATTGGCAAACAAATATGTAAGAATATTTGACGTCCGATAACAGAGGCAAGCTAGTGAATAACGAAATCACGAGAGGAGGGTAATAAAAGGAAAATAAACGCATGAGGAAATAATTCAATTCAGGAAAGAAATGACAAAAAGTAAAAACAAAATAAAGAGTATGAATAAAACAATGAATGAGTGAAGAAGTGTGTGTGTGTTTCTGTCTGCTGTGGAATGAGGGTGGTGTGCACAGCCTCGAGCTCCGTGGTGGCAGCCCAGACCCAGCTAGCAATCCTGGCTGAATCCAGGAGATAAACCTCTTAAAGCCAACCTGGCTTCTTCTTCCACGTTCCCACAAATCCTCTGTTATTGTTGCAGCTTACACTCGGAGATGTTGCAGCCACAATGGCCCATTAGCTGCTGTTTGGCAGACGGGACTGGGATTACAGGCGGTGAATCTAACAGAGAGGGCTGTGTGTAGTGAAGATGTGTGTTCACTACCTCCACCTGCTGCTCCTGCCATGTGCATCCATCCCCTGTGTATATGTATTTATTTCAAATGAGTAATGCTCATTAGCCTGTTAGATGCTGTCCTCAACTCTTATTGTTTTACTGCCAGAACAATGGTAGCTATATTGACAATGTGGTACATCATTTCACTTTGTTCCCCCAAAACTGCCCCTAGATGTCTTTAATATGTTTAATCCCAAAACCACTTCCACGTAGATTACACACGTATCATCCACGGCGTGTCTGTAGAAAACATCGCTGACAGAGCTGACTTTTTCAAGTATTATTCTAGAAAAGAAAGTTAAAAAGTCAAAACATCTTTAGTTCTTATTTATTGAGAGTTTAACACTCAATATCCCAGTTGATCTACTTCACCAGGACTGTGCACGCTGCTGCTGAAGCCTTTAATCTGACGACATTTTTGGTTTGACTCAATCCCACATAGACGTTCCTGCTACCAGGAAAAACTCGCTAGAGCACCAAATGTGGATTCATCCACAGCTGAAAATAGTCCCCAACAAACACACTATTCCCCATTGTTTGAGTAACTTACAACTATGCGTTTACAGTCACTTTTAAAGGACCAGTGGTGGAGTGAGAGCCACAGCGTAGGGATATCAGACAGTACTGAGATGGACTAACACATTGTTGGCTTTTGCCTCTTCATGAGATTGTTATGGTGTCTGGGCTGGTTTCATGGTCCACTGTTATATTTTGATATCCTTGCTGTTTAGTTTACAGTCTTGTGTTTTCTTGCTCTGCTACACCTGTCAGTTGTGTTCACCTGTTTCTTGTTGGCTCATTCTTTTTAAACGGGTCAGCTTGCTGTGTTCTTCGCAGGTCTGTTGTTTCTTTTATTCCATGACTCTAGTGTTTGCAAGCTTTCTCTGGCATTTTTTGGATTTATGTCTCTGGCTCCCAGCTCAAACTTACCTCAGAGTTTTTGTTTTCCATGTCCTGTTTGCTCTCTGGGTGTACCTCGTGTTTTTGTTTGTCTCTGGACCTGGACTTGCCTGCCTACTGATCTGCTTATTTTCCAGTACCAGCCTTCCTTTTTGTAAGTTCTTTGTTATATTACATTTTCAATCAGCTCCTGTTCTCCCGTGCTGTCTGTATTTTGGGTCCTTTTCCTGCCACCTACATGCCGCACCATAACAGATTTGTTGCCAATAACAAACAACATAGAATAACAGCAGACATATCCTTTAACGGCATGTGGCGTAATGTCATTTTTGACTTTCAAGGGAAGCAGAACTGCTTTAAAAATGGAATGAACAGAAGCGGTAACAGGATGTGACAGCATTACGAGCCTGCGTGTCCACCCTGGCTGTGCACCTACAGTACCTCATTGTCGGCGCTCTTCAGGGTCACGTCCCTCTCCTGCTGCACTTCCTCACACTTGTCATTTTTCACCTCCTCCGCTCTCTGCACCTTCTGGAGATTGAAATAGAGTCAAGCAAGGAGCTGTTTGTACAGTCACCATCAGAAATGTGAGGCTTTGCACCTCATTCGGTCTATCATGCATTGTGCCACATATATAAAAGTTTATAAAACCAACCCTTTATTTAATCAGCAGGTTAACACTGATTGAAAAACAGACAGGAATCAGTGAATTAAAGTATTACTAGTGCTTTGTACATATATAGATGTACTGTCAGACTACATAAGAATAATGCATTAGCTGTTAATAAAAGTTAATAAAAATACATTGACTTGCACTTTATTCTTCGTTTTTAATATTTTGCTTAAAATCTGTATTTGTTTTGGATGAAAATGTATCATTGTTCCGACAGTTGGAACTGGTTGCCACGACAGAATGACGTTCAGGAGATAAAACATTTAAACTAAAAAGTATCCCATGAACCTTTGCTGCAGGTTCTGTGTGAGACCCAGCAGCCTCAGCAGCTGTCCGACTCTGCTCCATGTGAGCCACCTTCAGCTGCTGCAGCGCCGCCTCCAGCTCCACAGGGTCTGCGCAGGCCCCCTCTGCCTGGACCCGACTCTGCGCGCACACACACACACAAACACACACAAATAATTGACAGATTGAACATTTTTGACGGTTTTCAAGGCCTAAAGAAGAAGTCAGCATGAGAGCTAGTTTCTAAGCTAAAGCAGTCATGCTAAGGCTTATGTGTGTGTGTGTGTGTGTGTGTGTGTGTGTGTGTGTGTGTGTGACATCACCTGCAGGATAACAAAAGGGTTGTCTTTGCTGAAGGACGGTGAGCGAGATGGGGTTTCTCTCTTCTTCTCCCGGAGCGATGAAGCCTGCTGGTTTCTCCTCATCCTCTCCAGCTGCTCCTCCACACTCATCCTCGCCCTGCCCACCTCTCGCTCCCCAAACCACATCTGATCCACTGCACTCCTGGGGCGGTCCTGTGCATTACAAAACTCCGTCTTACATTCTTTTATTTTTGCATTAAACTCTGGGTGTATGTTTAAGCTTCACTAGCCTCAATTCTGGTCCACCAACTTTTATCCGAAGCAAAGGTATTTCAGAAAGTGACAGTTTAATTCTCCGGGTGAGTGTTTATGTAGGGTGTATGTAGGCTGTGCCTCATGTCAGTGGAACGACGGTGCAGTGAAGGTGTTGAGTTTTCTCGATCAGTATGCAGCTCCTGTGAATAAAACTCCACCCTTCCTGGGGAAAGGCAGGGATAACTACCTTTGAGGCTTTTAATGTGAAAGATCTGTAGAGGAAGCTTTGCAACAAACTACACAAGTGGCAAAGTAGAGATGAATATTTACAGGATTTCTGTTCAAAACAGAGAAAACTAGCAGAGAGGCGAGTATGACTGTTGTTGGATGGAAGTTGTGCCGTGTACTAATGCACATTATCCTGACAAGTTCTAAACATGTGGAATTGATGAGTTTGCGTTACGCAGGGAACAAAGGAATAAAGGATGGTGCTATTCATCATATATTCTGGCTGAAACAGGATTTTTGAGCAAGAAAGTTTTAATCCTCAAAGCTTTCATGACATCAAACCTCAGTTTTGATATTATTTATGGTCACGTGTTTTCTGCAACAACCATTCAGTAACTACCTCTGCATATAGTGTTTTTTAATTGCTAAGTCTGTCACTGCTGCACTGGATTCAAACTGCCCATCTAAGCATGCAGGCTTGACAGGAAATGACCCAGCATATGGTCCAGTGTTTGTTTGTAATTTGATCTCATCGATATCAGCCTCACTGTTTTCTGTTCACTCTCCTACAGCCATGTCCAAGCTACTCATCTGTGAAACATGTATATAGAAAAGTATCACTTATATAGTGACACTTATTATTCAACCTTAATGGTTCCAAAACACTGTTCCAGATTGGTCTCATTCACCGATTCACACACCAAGTGGTGGGGTGCTCCACTGCGAGGTGCCGGCCTCCATCAGGAGCATCTTAGGGTTCAGTGTCTTGCCCAAGGACATTTTGACATGTGGACAGGAGGCGGCGGGGATCAAACCACCACATATTTCATTATATACACCGATCAGCTTAACATTATGACAACATGGGCCCCATATGCAACTAACTGTGATGCTCTGTGTGTTCTGACACCTTTCTATCAGAACCAGCTTTCACTTTTTCAGCAGTTTGAGCTACAGAAGCTCTTCTGTTGGATCGGACCACACGGGCCAGCCTTCGGCCCCGACATGCATCAATGACCCTTGGCCCTGACCCTGTCGCCGGTTCTCCTTCCTTGGACCACTTTTGGTAGGTACTGA
>JAVQJF010112572.1:0-15739 GCA_036023855.1 Gadopsis marmoratus
TTTTTTTAATCTAATTTATTTGTATTTGATTTGTCTTTTATATTTATATATATTTATTTACATTTTTCATTTGTGAAATGCACTGATAAGAAAGCTTTTGTTTAAAGTTCAATAAATGCTCTTTTTCAGTCAATGAGTAATCGTTTTAAATAATCGTGATTTCAATTTTGACCCAAATAATCGTGATTATTATTTTTGCCATAATCATGCAGCCCTAATGTGTATACACCAATGGTAATGGACTCTTACTTATATAGCGCTTTTCAACCGTCGAAATGGTTCCCAAAGCACTGTAACAGTAATCTAAACTTGAACCATAGTCTAATTCACACATTCACACACCGATGGGGACACAGTTGCCATGCTTGTCCACCGGTGACTTGCATCCCAAGTGTTACATGTCAGCACTGAAGAATCCTATTAAGACTGTAGCCTTTTTATTCAAGATTGTAAATCCTACTGGTTAGGGTTATTGTTTGTATCGAATTGTTTTTATCATAAGGAACAAGGTTTTGTAAGCCCATTTCTTAGAAATTATATACATCCAGGCCTGGATGCCTTTGGAACATGAAGCCTGAGCATTGAAAGCCTCAATGACAGGAGCTCCTTGTTTGTCTCATCAGGCTGGAACAAGGTGAGAACCTGGAGGAGAACCAGAGGAACCTGCTGCAGATCACCGAGCGGTTCTTCCAAGCCATCATCGGTTCATCCAGCGAATTCCCCCCACAGCTCCGCAGTGTCTGCCACTGTCTCTACCAGGTAGATCCCCCCTTTTACTTCACCGTGGCCCTCAACTGCTCACCTAGCCTCTCTGCTCTTACCTGTGTGTGCGGAGTCACTTTCACATTTCGAGCGCCTGCCTCACCACCCTGAGGTCTCCTGATGCAGCTCGAATTGCTGTTCTCTACATTTCGCACATCAGTACATACCTTTCAATTATATAAACTTTACTTGAACGATACCTCAAGACCTTAATCATTTTCATGTACCGAAGGTTCCAAGTGCTGTGGTTCCACGTTACTCTTAAGATTTTCTATACATCAGGGCAGTACCCCTCAAGCACAGTGGGACACTAAAACTTGTAGGGGATTCTAAAACAGGACTTGTTTTCCTAGATTTTGCCATCATGATAGTTAAATGTTTACTAACCTCACTCTAGTTCACCAGTTGGACCAAAAACCCATGCTAATATATACTAAACCATACATTCACAACATAACGTAACACTGACTAATAAGAATAGCTGAGTGCTGTAATGATCTCATACATAAATACTGTATTATAAGTACATCTGAACATAATAAACGCTACTGTCTAAATGACAAAGAAAGAAATGTTGAGGTCATTGGCATCAACTCTGACGTTGGACAACAAAAAATAAATGATAAAAAGTCCGTAGTCACAGTACTTTGATTTTGAAATATGAATGTTCTGTTCACTGTGTTTTAAAGCATGGCTTACTTTTCCCTTCCAAGAATCAAACTAACAAAATGAAAAGCATGCTACTGCCGTGCAGTTAATGCTGACAAAATGCATTGCAATCACCCATCATTCCTGACACAGGCTCGTCAGAACAGTGATCAGTTTGGGTAAGGTTAGTTTAGTGCTTACAGTAATCCCAATGCACAGTAGTTATGTAGCCCGAAAGTAATGGGCCTCATATAAACCGAGGTGTAACTGCAAAGGCCTGATAATATGCTATTTACTAGATATCCTATATCTAGATATGGATCACATGTTCATACCAGGTAGGGATGGGGCCTTACTGACGATGGCAAAAGCTAGTAAAATGAGGCTCAAGTTCAAATGGCCCTAGACCGCTTCATTGCCGTTATTATAAACTATTGGGTAATGTTCTCACAGACTTTGCTGCAATGTGTCAAATAAAGTCCTTACTGTGGTCACACCTAATCTTTTGCATTGCCATGGTGTCAGTCAAGACTCCACTCTGCCAAATGCGTGGAGAAGAAAATCATCTGCACATTTGTACTATTCTTGTATCTGCCAAGTAAAATGATTATAAGCTGATTATCAGGATCCCAAATACCAACAAAAGGATTATTTTGTGGTGCATTGTGTGCCTTTTGTTTTTTGATAGTAGAGAGTTGAAGGTATATGTATTAGTACTAGCATAGCAGTAAACTGTGTTGGCTATGCAAATGAAGGTGTAGGTGTGGTTTTACTTTACACTCATTTTTTGCTCATTCTCTCTCCATCAAAATGGCTATCTTATTGTAGAAAACATCCAAACCTGGCAGCTCTACATAGCCCTTTCTGGTTAACCCTATGTGGACAAATGACAAGATTTTTTCAGATAGTTAAAATGCTGGAAGGGGACAGGTATTGGTAGGGACATGTCCCAACTGTCAGTGCCCAAATCTAACAATGGATTAGGTGTGATCACAACATAGGAGGATGACAACTGATTGGCCTGTATTACCAAATACATCTACCAGATTAAATTATAGTCTAACCTCAATGCACATATACCATTTCTAGTGAACACTGGGTTTGACCATGTTTTCCACCTGAATGTCCAAGCAACTTCACACTGCTGCTGGTGCTGCCACCGCTTTGCCCTTACTGCAGTGAATGATGCTCCACAGCTCTGTCCACTCACATGCAACAACTTAATAAATAGCCTTTATTGTAATTGTCTTATGTATATTTTTTACTAATTCAGAATGCTTCATACTCACACCCATTAAAGGTGGTCTGGGGTTTTGATCACAGATCTTGTTTTTGCCATGTGGTTGACATGTTTTTTTTCTTCTCATTGTCCATCTTGGATTTATTTTTTCAACTGTGTAGGCGCGCGCGCACACACACACACACACACACACACACACACACATACACATACACACACAGTCTGCTGAAGTCAAACCATGCCAGCACATGCATGGACACGCTTCATGTCTCCTGACCAGTGATGAACAGCAGCTTTTCTAACAGCTGTTTTGATTTTTCTGTTTTACTAGATGTGAATGTGTATACACCTCAAGTGGTTAGCATTATGGTGTGTGTGTATATAGCTGGTGCTGTGACCATTATTGTGCTCATCTCTGTTCTGTAGGCTACTTGCCACTCTCTACTGAATAAAGCAACAGTAAAAGAAAAAAAGGAAAACAAAAAAGCAGTAAGTTTGCAGACTCTATTTTTCCCTCAGACACTTTTCCCTCTAAAGCAAAAAAGCCTTTTTTGCATTTTATTTATTTGATTTTCTTTTATTTCTTCATTTTTAAAAATGTGATTTTAATTTGGTGTTTCTCTGGAAATTTTTAATTTTTTTCTCCATATTCAACTTTGTGTGCAACCCTCTCTTGAAATCATTGTACTAATATCCATGCCATTTGATGTATTTTCAATTAACAGTTCCCAGGAAACTGTGGCATTCTCTCTCTCTTTTCTTTCTGGACTCTCTGTTTGCACTTTAGGAAATATTTTTTCAGAACATTTCATCTGCACTCAAATCATGTTTCTCTCTTATATGGCTCATTTTAATAAAGCAACCCTCACACATATCTACACGCCTCACCTGCCTCAGCAGAAATGGCTTTATAAAAGACATGAATGGTCTTTAGATGAAATATTCTGAAACTGTTTTCCCTCTGTCATGGGTTGGATTCCTCAGCTGTATGGTCGCCCCTTTTTCCACCATACATGAATTGAAATTGCTGAATTTGAAATTGTGGGATTTTCTACATTCCAGCGCTGTCCCTCAGAACCTTGTCACTTGCACTTAAATATAGCTGTTCATGGGCAGAATTGCCCTTATCTTGCTTAAACTTTTTTGCTTGATTCTTTGTGCTCACCAGTCTAAAGTGGACTCTTTTTCACTTTTTTCATCTTAAAAATCCCCCAACTATATCATCGCCAACATTTAGGGCTGCAACCAATTTTTTCATTATCGATTAATCTGAGAAAACAGACAAAAAATTTCCTCGATGTCTGTATGTTCGAACAACAATACTAAATGCAAAGACATTTAGTTTACAATAATTCAAGAGGAAAGAGAGGAAAAGCAGCAGATTTTGACATTTTAGAAGCTGGAACCATCAAATGTTTGGCATTTTGCTTTAAAAATCACCTAAACAATCACTTTATGATCTAAATAGTCACTTAATTTTCTCTTGCTCAACTTATTATGGTCACTTTTTGCAGATCTAATGATATTGGCATATATGTCGGCAATATGTTTGAGTTGAGTTTAAAAAAACAGTGACATTACATATAGATTGTAACTGACAAGTTTAATTTGATCATTATTGGCCTCAAAAATCCAGTAGCAGTCAATTTCATTGTATCCCATGATGAAATAGGTGGAGGGCATTGATTTACTCCTGTCCCCACAAACACCACATCTTGGTCATCTTGGAAGGATATATGCACCTCATTGTCACTGTTTCTTTTTCACCAAAGCAGAGTCACTGTTTCATTGACATATCTGATTGCTGTATTGTAGACTGTACAGAATTACACTGGTTACTGTTCTGGGAGTGCTACAGTATTATAGATTTATTGTGGTTTAATTATCTGTACAGTAATTGCAATATGTCAGATTTTGTGCCATTGCAGTAATTAGGTTCTCTGTTAATGTTGCCACAGTGGGCAGCATCACCACTAGTGTCATGCTGTGTACGAGCCTACACCGGTGATATGTTTGCACTGTATTCTCATTATCATTTATGCATTTTCTTCCTATGATGAATGACTCAATGAAAACAAATGTGATAAATAGCAGCTGCAGGTGAGACGTTATGGGAGCATGTCAACAGGTTTGCATTCACAGCATAAGATATTGGAGCTTTTACTTGAAATACAAAAACAAAGCTATCTTGTTGTTTTACACTGACAAGTTTTGAGAATGTAGTCCATACTCCCGACATACTGATTCACAGCTAGGCTGACTGCAGGTTGAAGCTGTTGTGTTTGTGATGATGTAACTCCATTGAGTGATGTGACACATTTAATTAGGTTAGAGGCAGCAGGACCCTCAGGAGATGAGCTTGAGATATTGGAACTGTAGATGGTGTCAAGAGAATCCAGTTTTCAGAAACTATAATGAAGTTAGATATATGTTGATTTTTTTCCATAATGCCTCATTTTTGAATGCTGCTATTCCATCTCATTTCATTTACTTAGAACAAGGCATAGGTCCAAGTGTTTTCTTTTTGATTTTGAAGTAATGCTTAATTTACTATTCAGTTTACAATGGCATTGTTTTTAAATCTATTTAATAAGACTTATACCATGCAACGTGGTATTAACATTTGTTTTGCCAATAGCATTGCGTCATTTGTAAGCCATACCAGGGTTCCCAACTTCATGTAAATTTGAGAAGAAATGCAGAAATCCTGCAGTAACCAGCAGCTGAAAGTTAGGTCTGTATAAGGTCTAAATTATGATGATGTGTAGAGAAGGTATTTTAAATATGCAGGATTGGATTTTCTAATCTAATGAGGTTATTGACTATGTGCCATGCATTCTGCCAAATGCACTCATCAAATATTGTTCCTACTTTATCAATAGAGAAAACAAAAGCATCCTGGTGTAGTTTATCTGAAAATGTGCTGGAAAATAATCTCTGAAATTAATGGAAAATTTGCACAGTAGAACTCTGGTTTGTTGGGCAGTGAATGTATGGGTGTGTGTGCTCATGCATGTACATACAGTATGTGTTGTGTGGGTTAACGTCAATACTCCCTTTAATGGATATGGCTCCTTATGATTGTGCTTGATGTGCTTCTTAGTCTTCATTTAACACATCCTTAATTTATAGGTCAAGCTTAAACTGATATTCATATTTTATGACCACTATGAGTGGTAGGAGTATAGAGGTAGATGGAGAACATGTGGAGAATATTTTTAAGTAGCACTCCCACCACATGGTATCACTATAGAGGCCAAAGGAACAGGAAATGTGTCTGTGTTTATGTGGAGACTTCGAATGGTGGAAATAGCAATAAAGGGCTAAGAGAGATGAACAAAAGAAAAGACTAAGTTTGTCACTACAACAAAATGAAACACTGTTGACATAATTTTCTCCACAGTGGCAATATGTCACCACTGAAATTCATTGTAACCTATTCAAGCTGACCACAGCTGGTCTTTGTACCTGTCACACTTACAGTGGGTATGAATTTGGATGGAGTATCACTTTAAGGCAGAGTAGATAGTAGCACATTTTATGCCAGTTGTCAGCTGTCTAAACCATTGCAGTTTATTACAACATGGATCTTTTTTCTTTTTGGCCATCATCTCTGAGGTATGATAACATTGTACTCCTCAAAGATTGCCGAGATCTGGGAATGTTACAACAAAGTCTAACAGGGAAGTAACCGAAGCATTCAGATAAATAGACAGGTTGGTAACAAGCCACAGGTTAGTCAGGCCTCTGCTGCATGGTGCTTGAAACATTGCTCTCTGTGGACTGCACATAAAACCTGGTTGATGATGACTAATTGGTCTGTAGTGCACCGAGCACCTTCATTTCTGCCTTCTTCAAAAACACACCAGCAACCAGCCATTGTATTTTAAAAGAGGAGAAGGTGAAGAAGAAAACAACAAAGCACATGCTGCATAATGGTAGTGGTGATGATGATGATACATTTTATTTATATTGTGCTTTTCATAGTACTCAGACTTTACATACCTTAAAATCCTACATAAAACAAAACATTAAACTTATATAATCATTGATAAATTAAAACATAAAACAAAACACTAAAAACATCCAATGTGCATTAATGGTGATACGTTAAAGGCAATTTGGAAAAAGTGAGATTTGAGTTGTGATTTGAACGTGAACTGATCAGTGCAGCCATGTTTGGGGAGAGTTCCAGAGGGACGGGGAAGCTATGGAGAAGGCTCTGTCTCCCCAGGTCCTGTGTTTGGTCCAGAGTGGTGGAGACAGGAGGTTGGCGTCAGAGGAGCGGAGGTTGCGGGAAGGAGTATGGTGGTGCCAGTGGAGTTTCTGGTGGACAGGGATAATGTGGTCATGGGCTTATTATCATAGACAATACTGTTGCAGTAATAAATCGTGAATGTGATGAAAGCATGGATTAAGGTTTCGGTAGCAGAAAAGGTAAGTGATAGTGAGTTTAGTTTGAGGAAGTTGGCTTGCATCCATGAATTATTTTCAGTGAGGCAGTTGGTCAGAGTGACTGAATGAGTTTCAGTGGTGATGGATTTAGTGGCGATTTGGAGTTAAACGTTTTCAGTGTAGCAGTGGAAATGGAGACCGTGATGATGAATGATTTTACCTAGGGGGGAGAAAGTAGTGGATGAACAGGAGAGGACCAAGCACAGAGCCCTGGTGGACGCAGAGGAGCGGGGGTGGAGGTGCAGTTGTTGATGTTGATTAACCATTGTCTGTTTGTGAGATATGATTTTAGCCAGGAGAGGGCAGTACCAGTGATGTTGAGAGAGGATACAATGCGGGAGAGAGGAATGGCGTGATTGATGGTGTCAAAGGCTGAAGTGAGGTCGAGGAGGATGCGAATGCTGAGGTGACCAGAGTCTGAAGAGAGGAGGTCATTAGTGACTTTCAGGAGGGCTATTTCTGTTCTCATTAATGGATGTATTAAGGTGTAGGGGCAGACAGAGGCATTTACCATTTCGGTGTTACCTAACATTAGAAAGCTAATTGCTCTCTCAGTGAACATGAGCTAACGTGGTTGATTCATGACAGTAAGACAGTGACACAAGTTTTGTACTTTTGCCTCTGTACACAATCGCAATGGATTTGAAATGAACAATCAAGATGTGATTGAAGTGTAGACTTTCAGCTTTAATTCAAGGTGTTTGACAAACTATCATAATTATAAATATAAGGATTATTTTTAATACTTGGTTGAAAATCCTTTGCGGTCAGTGACTGCCTGAAGTCTGGAACCCATGAACATCACCAAATGCTGAGTTTCCTCCTTTGAGATACTTTGCCAGGCTTTTACTACAGTCACTGCTTGTTTGTGGGTCTTTCTGCCCTCTGTTGTGTCTTCAATATGTGAAAAGCATGCTCAATTGGGCTGAGGTCAGGTGAATGACTGAGAGTATTCCATTTCACTCCAATCACCATCCTATCCGTTTTGCAGCATTTGGCTGAATCTGTGCAGATAGTCCTATACACTTCAGAATCCACCTTGCTATTTCCATCAGGAGTCACATCATCAATAAACACCAGTGGCCCAATTTCACTGGCAGCCATGCATGCCCATGCCACTACCTACCTACCTCCACCATGTTTGACAAATGATGTGGTATGCATTGGATCATGAGCCGTTCCTTTCTTTCTCCATACGTTTTACATTCTGTTACAAGTTAGTCTTGGTTTCGTCTGTCTAAAGAATCTTGTTCCAGAATTGGCCGGGCTTCTTTAGATGTTTTCTGGCAAAGTCTAATCTGGCCTTTCTGTTCTTGAATGTTACCAGTGGTTTGCACCTTGTGGTAAACCCTCTGTATTTACATTCATGAAGGCGTCTCTGATTGTAGACTTGGATAATGATACGCCTACCTTGATGAGAGTGTTCTTGACTTTGCTAGATTTTTTGAAGAGGTTTGTCTTCATAAAGGAGAGACTTGTGCGATCATCCACTTTACTTGTCTTCCGTGGTCTTCCAGGCCTTTTGGTTTTGCTAAGCTTGCCAGTGCATTCTTTTGTTTTTAGGAATGTATCAAATTGTTGATTTGGCCACTCCTAAGGTATCTTCTATCTGTCTGATAGGTTCTGGTTGTTTTTCAGCCTAATGATGGCCTCCTTCACTTGTATTGACACCTCTTTGGACCACGTATTGAGATTTGTCATGAACAGCTACCAAATGGAAATTTCCAGAAATTGATGGAATTACTTTTGGAAGCTTCATCATAATTAGAAGCTAATTGGGAACGCCCCAGTGTTTTAATGGGGGGTATTTCAGGAAATAAAAAAAACCTGTGTTTTTAAAACAATTGAACACTGTGTTGTCAAAGTTTGTATTGTGTTTTTTATACTGTATATGATCAGATACTTGTGTGTGTCATTATATTATACATTTACCAAAATTAAGCTCAAATGGAGTCACAAGGTTTTTCACCAGTGAATTTCAAGATATGTGTTTTGTCTGTCATTGATTAGAACAGCTGCATCTGAGGTAGCAGGCTACGTGTGTCGCATTACGGATGCCAGTCTTAAGTAGCAACTGATCAAGTGGACGATCCACTATAGCTTAGTATGATCATTTTTGACATACTTTATCATCGTCAGGCGAAGTTGGAGGTAATCGGGACAGTAACTTCCGCTCTGCTGTGTCCCCCACTTCATTCAGGATGGAGGCGGGGCAGAGTTATGAGGTCTAGCCGACAGTTTGAGGATCCAATGGAGTTACGAAATTTAGTCATACACCCATTTTAATACGTTTCATTGGTTAAATATTTGGAAAACCCACACACAGATGTAAAGGGTGACCAATAGCATTGATTTATGAAAAAAGACAAAATATGGAGATACATAGTTTCCAGCGACGATATTCAACACTTGGAATCAACTCCAGACCTTTTATGTGCTTAATTTGTCATGAACTAACAAAGCAACAGGCCGCACCTGGCCATGAAACTGCTTGTCAGTCAATTGTTTACTTAGATTACTTGCGAGCCGCTGAAAATGGGGTCACTTTGTATGCTGTCATTCCTAAACGGTTACTGTGATATTTTTGTTAAAACCTTGAATTAAAGCTGAAAGTCTACTGTTCAATTACATCTTGATTGCTTCATTTCAATCCACTGTGATGTTGTACAGAGGAGGCAAATGTACAAAACTTGTGTCACTGTCCAAATATTTATGTATATTAACTGTACATAATAAGTTGTGGAGAGCAAAAGTGGATGAACCAAGTTAAAGAATAACTGCCTGTGTGGGACACTGTAAGAATTATAGCTGGCATTATAGCTGGCATTCAATTGGTTGAGGAATTATCAGAATCAGCTTTATTGGCCAGGTATGTTGTACACATACGAGGAATCTGACTCCGGTTAAACTTTGCTCTAAAAGTACGATACAGAGACAATAAGATTAACTACAGATACACATCTATTTAAAAATATGAATTAAAATGATATATATATATATATATGATATGACAACAGCAGCGACATTAGTTCACAGTAGTGCAGAGGCGTATAGTGCAAAGGGTGCTGGGATGACTAGGAGTGTAAATATGACTATTATAACAGGTTGCTCCATATACATGAGGTAGATTACAGCGAAAGCATGTGTATATATAGTGATTGACCGATGATATTTACATGTATAACACTGTGTATGTAACCAGTGGTGAAGATAATTTACAGATGAGGGATTGACCTGACATCGTGTGACTGATAACTGATGGTAACTGTTGTTAACTGTTCACCAGAGTGATGGCTTGTGGGTAGAAACTGTTCTTGTGTCTGGTTGTTTTGGTGTAGAGAGTTCTGTAGCGTCTACCGCAGGGGAGGAGTTGGAACAGATTGTGCTCACGGTGTGATGGATGTACAGAGAACGGACTGGATAATGGCAGTGTAGAACTTAACCAGCAACTCCTTGAGCTTCCTGAGCTGGCGCAGGAAATGCATCCTCTGCTTGACCTTCTTGAGGATGGAATCGATGTTAAGATGTCCACTTCAGGTCCTGTGAGATTGTGGTTCCCAGAAACAGTGCTGTTCAGTATGGCGATGGGTAGTAGTGTTGGGGGGCTCCTCCTGAAATCCACTGTCATCTCCACAGTTTTTTTTTAGAGTTTAGCACCAGGTTGTTCTGCCCGCACTTGAGGGCCAACTGTTCAACCACCCGTCTATATGTGGACTCGTCGCCATACCGTATAAGGCCGATGACCGTTGTGTTATCTGCAAATTTAAGGAGTTGAACAGATGGGTTTCCAGCTGTGCAGTCGTCGGTGTAGAGAGAGAAGAGCAGTGGGGAGAGCACACACCCCTGGGGAGCGCCAATGCTGATTCGCCGGGTGCTGGATGTGATGTTCCCCACCCTCACCTGCTGCCTCCTGTCAGTCAGGAAATTTGTGATCCACTGGCCAGATGGAGGCTGGTACAGTGAGCTGAGCGAGTTCAGAGTGAAGGATGTCTGGGATGATGGTGTTAAACGCCGAACTGAAGTCCACAAACAGGATCCTTGCAGGATGTAATGCAGTTCCATGTTGACTGCATCATCTACTGACCTGATATGGTTGTTGCACAAAAAAATCTAAGCACAGAGCAGAAATCCATGCTGAGCCCTATAACCACTTCATAATGTTTTTATCAATTTCTCATTGTACAAGAAAATTGTGTGCACACATGTTTACGTTAGGTACAGTTGGTTTAACCTGGAGCAGGAGTTTGGTCTGTAAACTCTGAAAGTTTACAACGGACAATTTCGGTAAAACCTTTAGTTTGCCTTCATTTTGATTTCCAAATAAGTTTGACTAACCTGAATGTATGTTTTCGACCTGTCTGATTATCATCATCTGACTTTTTGTTTGTCTTGACCAATCAGACCTTTGTTTAAAATGTTTGAAATGAACTTGGTGAGTGACTAAAACTACAAAAATAATCTTCTTCTTCTTCTTCTAGTTTTACGGTGGTTGGCACCCAGCTTATTGGTGCATTACCGCAACCTTGTGCTCCGCAGAGTGGAACAGGCAATAGACTTAATAACTACAACCCTTCAACCAAAACACCCTCAGTTAACAAGCTCTTTTTCTTCTTCTTCTAGTTGAGAAGCTCGCAAAAATAAACTCGAAGTTGTAATAAACTGGAATTAACCTTTAATGGGCACTTGTACAGACCAAATCTACATATTCTCAATAGATAGTTGAGGAACCAACTAAGAGGAAATGGTTGGGTTTCTTTTCTTGCTTTTCCTCTTTTCTCTGTCTTGGGCTTTGAACCTTTCTCACTCATGTTACAGCTCAAAATGAAATGGGATCATGTCAAAGTCTCAATTCATATGTCTTCCTCCACTTTTCCTCCTCTTGAACCTGACTTCTTTTACAATTTTGACCATGGCTGACCTTACTCTGCTCTGTTACACATATTGATTCATACAGTGTTTCCACTGGTAACGTTTTGCTGTCACAACACAAAAAATTCACAAAAGAAAATAAACCATTACATGATCAATCTGATCCAATTCCTGAATATGTTCATGCTTGTTATTGTTGTGGCCTATATCCAATCACCTGCAAATATACACACAGTGGCTGAAATATGACAATAACACTTTAACTGTTGAATTTATTGAATTAAGGAGATAGAAATGTACATTATGCTTAGTTGGCATGCACATTATATGACAGGCACCTGGTGTTTTCTTTTGTTTTTTTGCCTGGCCTGTATTTGAGGCTGGTTTGTGAGAAGCCCTGACCAATATTTTAGGCCTGACTTTTATTTGAGAAAATAAGGTTATTCATATAATTTTTAAGTGTTTGTTTACATTGATAGAGAGGTGACATGGCTCGAACATAGGGATGGAAGAGGACAGGAGACCCCGTTTCCACCAGTCCCTGTAACATTGCCCCTTAAAAAACCTCTCATTCCAAAGGAAACACTGTACATGTATATTTTGTTGTTCTCATCATTCACTCCTTTGCTCTTTATTGTACTGAAATCCATTTTCAATATTTTCTTCCCTTTGCTCAAACCTGGTCTCCTGCTCAAACTCTATTATCTATTCTCTGTATTTTCCCTTTTTTCCCCCCTCCTTTGTCTTCCCCTGCTCCCTTCATCCTCCTCCATACAGGTGGTGAGTCAGCGGTTCCCACAGAACAGCATTGGTGCGGTGGGCAGCGCCATGTTTCTGCGCTTCGTCAACCCAGCTATTGTGTCTCCCTATGAAGCTGGCATCTTGGAGAAGAAGCCCCAGCCCAGGATAGAAAGGGGTCTCAAACTCATGTCCAAGGTAAGGCTGGTGAATATGATGGTTTTGTGATGCAACTGATTAGAGGGAAATTTGGTAAGGATTTTGAAACGGAATATTAAATCCCATTAATGTGTTAATTTTGACCACTTTGACACAAAAGGGCATGAGGAATAATGGATAAAGGGCATACTAAGTGGAGTGGAAGGATGTGGCATTATGACTGCCATCACAGTTAAATCCACTGTCACCATTCAGTGCTGTTGAAATTAAATACTGTGAGTGTACTATTTGGTTGAATGCTAGAAAACGAGATCACAATATTTCCCAGGAATTCTCACCAAAATCTACTCCCATTTCCATGCCTGTTGGCATACCTTGTGGCTTGGTGTTTGCACCTCTTTAATGCTACCACACAACTGTTGCAACTGTAGTCCGTCCACGAAATGCAGTTATTGCAGTAATATAATGGAATCAACGCTTCAGCTGCAGGTTACTTTTTGTGCTACAATAACAGCTTACAGTCTGGTTGTATTGTGTAGAATTAGTGTGAAGAAAGGGGAGGGAAAACAGCAGGGCATTTGTCGTGGAAAAACTCCCTATGCTCTAGTGTTTTAGAGCAGGGGTGTCATTCTTACGGCCCGCAGGCCGCAACCAGCCCGCCAATGGGTCCAATCCGTATGAAGGTATTATTGGTGCAAAGCACCTGTGACAGTGAATTTGTAGTTGTAGAAAACCCCATACAATTTTTTTTCTGTCCTATAAATCACAAATGCTGTGCTACGAGTCACAAATCCTCCGCTGTGGATCACAAATGCTGCGCTACGGATCACAAATCCTCCGGAAATTTTAAAAGGTTATGGTTAGAAGAGAATATGGTCTGATCGTCATGATAAACAGAAATCCGGTATTTTATTTTCATTTCAGGTTTGTGTTATGCGAAACGAAAAGGATTTGTGACTCGTAGCAGAGGATTTGTGACTCGTAGCGCAGCATTTGTGATGACGGTGAGATACGTCCTGGTCTGGTCCTGAGGCTCCAAAACTGATGTGTAAAGTTAACTATAGCAAGGACAACTAACACCTGTGTGGTCCTTTCAAAATAAACTTACGTTTCTCCCTCAACGGTGTTCCTCGTTTTGGCAGTTAAGGAGGATTTGATTTTGTTGATAAACCGGAAATGGTCATTTCTGAATACATAGTAAGCAGAGCGTTTGATACGTACCACAGAGCAATCGGAGCCACGTGTCACTTTTCAAACTTTTTGTGTACAAAATTTATATGTATAAGGCAGGTACTTTAATCATAAAGTTCAATTTGATATTTTTCAGTTCCAAATTCCGGTGACTAAATGTTTTGTGCCTTTGTAGATCCCCTGTGATCAGTTGTAATGCACATGTGTACATGATAAACCCAGGCATAGTATTATTAAAGTTCCACTTTTTTTCATTAAGAAGTCTCAGGTCGTTCATAATGTTTTTTAAAAGGATTGTTCCTTAAATATATACATTGTCATAATGTATTTACTGTACGATTATTATGCTGTGATTTTACCGGTCCAGCCCACTTGAGATCAAATTAGGCTGAATGTGGCCCCTGAACTAAAATCAATTTGACACCCTTCAGTTTGACACCGTCTGCGCCTGCTTTAATGAAAAAGTGCCCTGAGATAACTTTATGATACGGCGCTATATAAATTAAACGGAACTGAATTGAATTTGAGCTACAGTAGCTCTTCTGTTGGATCGGACCAAACGGGACAACCTTTCCTCCCCATGGGCATCAATGAGCCATGATCCTGTTGACAGTTCACCAGTTTTCCTTCCTTCAACCACTTTTGGTAGGAACAGACCACTGCCGATTGGGAACACCCCACAAGAGCTGCAGGTTTGGGCTGCAGTTTTGAGATGCTGTGAACCAGTCGTCTAGCCATCACAATTTGGCCCTTGTCAAAGTTGTCACAGCCTTACGCTTGCCCATTTTTCCTGCTTCAACACATGAACTTCGAGGACAAATTGTTCACTTGCTGCCTGATATATCCCACACACGACATGTCGGCAAATATTTCAACAACTAATTTTATTAGTATTTTATTACAGTTTTTTTAGTCTGAATTCATGATAATATAATCACCTAACCTTCCATTCTTGGGGAAAATTCATTGAAAAAGTTTTTTTCCAACAACTATATACATATTTGTCTCAAAACAACCTGTTTGATATTTTTCAGCCTGATTTTTGAGCCAATCACAGCACAGAAATGGTCCTGGTCAAAATTGTTAGTGATCTCAGAAGAGCCACAAAGGTACAATTCTAGTACTTCTTGACCTTAGTGCAGCCTTTGAAACTGTTGACCATGAAATTCTTCATCGCCCTCGAACACTCTCCTGGTCTCAGTGGCACTGTTCTTAAGTGGCTCTCTTCCTATCTAACTGGAAGGTCTTTGTTCGTATCTTTTGGGAACTGCAAATCTGACAAACTTGCAATTCCATTTGAAGTACCTCAAGGCTCGATTCTTGGTCCTCTGCTATTTAATCTGTACATGTTTCCACTCGCGTCTATCATTCAGAATCACAATATTTCATATCATTCTTATGCTGATGATACACAGTTTGTAGCGACTCTAAAACCAAAACCAAACCTCGCTGAGAGGGTGACTTGCTCGCTGTATGACGCGATAATAAAAGAGAACAATTCGTAGTTGTAAAATACATAAGTTTATTTAACTGAACGTTTAACAACTGTACACAAACCCTAAATAACCATAATCATATTTAACTAATAGCGGTCAACAAAAATACGACGTGCACCCTCTCTCCATGCCGCACCCAGATGCCCAGGTGCTTAAATTACCTAAGGGTGTCACCGCCCCC
>JAVQJF010112579.1:0-26164 GCA_036023855.1 Gadopsis marmoratus
CACATGTTCCTCACTTTCTCTCATCATCCTGGCTGACCCACAAATCAATGTGTGCCATTTCACGAAGTTGGGGATTCGCTATATTGCACGTGTCTTTTCATCTAGTACCCTATATGGAAAGAGTGTGCTCTCTGCATTCCAAAGAGGACTGAGCAGAGCTGAACAGCCCCGTGTTAAGCTGTGTCCAGTCCAATCAGCCGAAGTCAAGTTGACTGAGATGAACACATTTTACATTTATATACACGGGGAAAGTAGTTGACACAGCTGCACAGCTGAGCTGCACAGATGCTGCCATTGAGCGCTGTGGGGTTTTGCATCATGCTTATTGAACCCAGTGATGCAGGTTCCAATGTGTGAAAGAGGTTTAACTATTTGCAAATGTAACCAGAAAGGCTTTTTAGCTGGGTTATTTTGTTACAGATTTGATACGTTTGATGAAAAAAAAATTGTGAACGGCCTTAGCCATTCACAATTTCACAAAAACGGAATTAGCCTGAACGGCTCATCACTCTGATGACCGGAGTGGAGACGCACCAGTGTCCACATCAGTAACTCTGACATCTTGTATGCGTTGGCACAGTAACATAGCATGCTGTATATCATATTGTATATTGTTTGTTCCAACAAGTTACACAATACTGACACTGTAATCCAGCGTTTCTATTGTTCCAAAAACTATTCAGTGTTAGTTCAGTAATGGCTTTGGCAACAGCAGAATGGCTTTCATGAACTTAACGGCTGACAGACAGGTAGACAGGTAGATACACAGACAGACAGACAAAAAGCCAAGCAGGAAGACCGACAGAAAAGCACAAGTACAAATTACACAGACAGACAGGCAGAATGACAGTTAACAGAGACAAACCAGACCAACAGGCAGGCAGATATCTTTAAAAAATCGAACGGACTCTTTAGTTTACAAGGCATGTTTGGCAGTGCAGCCCACAAGACACTTATTTATTTGAGGTTTGACCTATATACAGTATGTGAGGTTAAAAGTTTAATATTTCCATTTTCCACTCTAGTTATTTTTATTGGACTCCTTGGGAAGGCTTACGGAAGGGAAAAACCTAATAACCTGTTATTTGATATGGGAGGAAGTTGTGGCCTAAATAAATAATGACTATTTAAAACCATAATGGGAGTTAATATACATGATTCTAAATGTATATTTATCATTTTCAAAGAAACATATTCTTGCAAAAGAGATCTTTTTTTCTTTCTTTACTTTGCAATCCTTTATCCCTTTTTGGATCAGTAGCCTACATTCACATTGTATGTCATATTTACCCTCATGCTATTGGTTGCAAACAGAGGCGCTGTCCTGCGACCTCTTAACATCCATCTTTGGTCTTGTGAGCCGGTCGGCCACTGATCCACCACCATGTATAAGAGCAGAACTGTTTCTACTGTTTCAATTAGGCTTTACTTTAAATAGCCCGGGTTGCTGGTGATCCCATTCCTCGCCTTTTGGCTTCTCCGCAGGTCTTATCACCCAGGGATGATAAAGCTGGACCCTTGAGATGTAAAAACACATCACATACATAGCACATTAACCCACAGACTGACTAAGCATGCGGGCCCCACCACCAGTACGTGTTCCAGAGCAGCTACACTTTACAACTCCGTGCTGCATTGTCGATTGAAGTTGCACAACTCGGAAAACACAGAGAGGGCAAACACTATTATTCTCAAGAGGAAAGGTTTAGTTTCCCTTCAGTAATGACTCATCATTTATATGTAACATCTGGTACCGTATGTTCCACTGAGAGGTCAAAGTGTAATTTAACCAACAGCAATAGGGTTTCGCCACGGTGAATGGTGACTTGTCGTTTACTAATTCCTTATAATGTATGTCTGTTTACAGTTAAATGAAACTGACTTTCAAGGAAAGGAAAGCTCTAACTCAAAAACTGTTTTGGTGTTTATGGTGTATTGGCTTAAGTGTAATGTCAAATAAGATTGTATGTTCCAGCTCATTAAGTACCAACCACATATACGTCACATTGACTGTTTTCTGAAGCAGAAATGTTTGGTGAGTGGTTTTCTGTGATCTTTGCAGCCGAAAACCAACAGGCAACTTGCATGACATTACTAATCCACCACAGTAAACACTAAGGTCCTGTTTCGTTAAATCTACGGTATGATCATGCAATTAAAGCATTTAGAAGCTGCAACTGTTTGGTTTTTTTTTAAATGCTCTCTTGTAGGTGTGTTGGAGAATAATTATTTTCCTCTTTCACAAAGTCTATGTTTGCATATTGGTTTTCTTTCAGATTCAGTTTCCTAACTTAGACACATACATAGATTTGGAGCTAATGGGCTTTTTCAAATAATGTAAGTCGCACACTAAATATTTCCCACGACATCGGATGAACGTCAGTAAAACCTTCAGTAGAGTGTCGTGTCTCACCCGGGACGGTGCTGGCAAGGATTTATGATTCATGATCCGTGCGTTTGAAGTCCACCAGCTAACATTCTCCCTCATGCAAGTTTGAGCAAAATTAATAACCCAGATGCTGTCTCCTCACCGCTGGGTACAGCCACCTTACCCCAAAATCCCCCTTTCTAGTTTGGCGACACCGTCCGGATAATTGCCCTGTCAAGGTCAGAGATGGTTAGGTTTCAGTACCCTGTTCAAGCGGAAGGAATCGAATCAAAGGGCTCTGAGAAGGTCTAATCCCTGCACTGGAATGGCTTTGATTGTGTCGGGGAGCAATTAAGCATAGGTGCGTGTGTGTTTGATCAATATATCAGTCACAGAGAGTCACTGTGGCACGCATGAGCACTTTGAAACGAGCTTTGCAAGGTATTTTAATGCTACATGGAACGCCTGAGCTCTTTCCCATGTTTTAGCAGAGGAACAGATGAAGCAGAATTTTCACGGGTGATGTTTAGAGGCCGCACATTTAGTTGAGTTAATATATAACCCCTCGCAAAATGAAAGTGGAAGTTTTGCTAAGGATTCGAGCGTCGGTGAGGCGCAAACGTTTTGTTAGTCTGCTTCTGTCCCTCTTGCACAACCTCCTGACTCCTGAACTCTGACAAGCACACAGTTCAGCAGCTGCTCGTCAGCCAGCACTCGGAGAGTTTAGGCTGATGTTCACTTGTTTTGTTTTTGTCGTCAACTGTGTGTCTGTAAATAGCGTGTAAATGGCGAGTCGTCCTTGCATGCCAGCCGGCCAGGCCACACACATGGACTGACACAGTAACACACCCACGCACACACACTCATTACAAGCGAGCCCTTTCAGCGGCCCTAGTGATCGTGGTGCCAAGCTCTTTGTTTAGAACGCATTCATGGCTTAGTCATTATTTGCAAGCCCAGTTTTCGAGGTATAAGGAAACTTTCATTTTTAGTTTTTCAAAAATAGAAATTGGAAAGGGAGATCTCTGAGGGGCAGCTTTATTTACCTCATCAGCTGACATAGTTTCCAGGATTGTATAGATCTTGGCAAAGGTGGAAAACAATAGAACCCGACTTAACCAGACACTTTCGCCTTCTGACGTGGTCAGAAAACATGCCATGCAAACCAGTTCTTTTTGTGCATAACGCAACCCTTACAGGCATCGCCGTCATAGTAGTTTGACTTGCAAAGCTGGTTCGTGTTACTGCCTCTTCGTCATTTTGCTTGCATCACCTTTTTTAAGAAAGTTTACAAATTCAGTTCCGTCCAGTTGGCAGTGTGTTAGTGGCTCTACTGGGTGCAGAGTGGACCCATCGTTATACTGAGTAGTTGCTCAGAGACGGCAAGATGCACAGCTCTGTAAGCACAGGTAGAGCATCTCAAAGACCCCGAAAACTCCTAAAAATAGAGCCTTCACACACACACACACACACCCAAGCGCAGGCCCACGTGTGCAGTGTATGTAAACCTTCCACACACACACGCCCACAAACAGTTCAAACATGCATGCAGAAACGCATGCACAGGCAGAAATGCACACACATATGCACACTCGATGGCCACACGGGCAGCCCGCTCTCAACCGCTAATGCAAACTTGAGCTATAATATTAGCTATCTATAAAATGGCAGGTCATATTTTTAAAATACCAACAGGGGGTCATGAACTGCTGCATAAAAGACCATCATAGTTGTGAGCCCGAGCTGCTTGGCTCCAAATACACTCTGGGGTCTAACTTAAGGTGGCTGAAGGATATTTTTGGGTCAGTGTTTACAGGTGTTGATTCAGTGGCAGCAGTGCCAAGAAGTTAATAGGATACCCACTTTAAGAAGTTCAAATAGACTAAAGTCCATGTTGTTGAACTTTGTGGTTATTTTGACCCAAGGATGGCCGAGAGGGAGGCTTCATAGAGGAGAAGAACGCCTTTAAAGTCCCCCGAGGTGCAGCTTCTATTGCAGTTATGTCCATTTACAAAGACCACACCTCAGCATATTGTTCAGTTATTTATTGATAGGAAAGCGAAGTATGGTGAAGTATGGTGAGATTGTCGGTTGAGTCGGAGCCAGAATGGCAAAATGATTTAGGAAACTCATGATGGCAAGACATGCAATGAGGGGGGATCGTCACATATTTAGAGGCTCCATAGCAGAGACATGCATAAGGTGCATGACGTCTTTATAGAAAACCTATGTTTACAAATGTAAAGTTAAATCGGCGCGTTTATCATCCAAATAAAAGCCATTGGGGTTTATCTTGGCTCTAATTCATGCACTTTACCCCCAGCAATAAACATTACATCACAAATCATAATGTTCAAAGACTTGGTTCTCCAAACTATCTTTACCTGATTGTGGAAAGTAAATGTGACAGCCTGGCCATTTGAGTTATTTCTGTTTGGAAAGCTGGATTTGATTGATGCACATCTAGTGACCAAGACATTTAATTTGTTGCGACATAATTGGCCATAATGCAACAGGAGCTTTTTCAGATTTGGAGTCTGTTACAAATGATAATTCTGACACAACAGGAGGAACCTCAGCATTAAAGTAGATTTTAGAATAAGAATCAAAGATTTTGCTTAGGCTTCACAATTCATAGCCAACCACTGTTCCTCCCTTGTTGCTTGTCGATGTTGTTTACTGTGGATCTATGCAGGTTAATCTGTCTCCTCAGAGCCTAGATCTTCCTTTCCTTCTGTCATCCTTCTCTCCTTCCACTTTCAGACCTTCTTACCCTCCCAACCCCCCTTTCCTTCCTGTGTAGTTTTCCACTAACCTCCATTTGTCTGCTCTTCTTCCTCTGCAGGTTCTGATCTGTCCATCTTGTATCGAAACTGATCCAACCGAGAAAATTGTACGAAAGAGCTGAGAAACACAAAACATGGCTGTGGCCGGATGTCCGGATTATTTCCTGCATCATCCAAATTATCAGGTAAATGGCAATTTCCTGTGTAGGCCTTTCTTCAGTAAGTTCAAATCTGTCTTTAAGCATAATGTATAATGCTTTAACAGCTCAGCTAGTGTTTGTAGAGATGAAATGTTGCCAGTTTAGATTAGCAGTGTAACAGCCAAGACTAATGTGCAAAGCCAGACTGAGATGTCAATATTAGGTGCTCTCCGGAGTTGGACTCACAGGATTTAAGGTTTTAACTTTATTTAATAGAAATGCTGACATTTCTAAAGTAGAAATGTGCCAGTGTTCCCATGAAATTGCACTCCACGGGGCATGGCTAACATATACATAACTCCTAAATTAAGCTTCTGGGAATGTGCTAGCTGGAGGACATTGTGAAATTTGAACTCTGTCCCTGTACAAACCAGGCACCTTATTATTTATGTGTCTAACATGGGAAACTAACAATAAAGCAGCCAAGAAGTGCTCAAGGTACTGTATATTAGCTTCCAAGAATTCTAGGAAATAGTGAGGGTGTGGATGCAGGCCACTGCGGTTTTTGCCAACACTCCTGCTTTTCCCAGCCTCTCTTGATCAGCCCTTTAGATGCTCTCCAGTTTACTTGGTTTATTACTTAGTATACAGTGGAGAGGGAAATAAAAGAATGGTCTACGGTTATAGGTCTAGCCCTGACTAAAGAGAGAGCCAGTTAATGGCGGTGATATGGTCACAACATTCCGCCACTGTGAACACATTGAATTCACACAGAGCTGCAGGGGGGGATGGACTGTTTAAGAGTGCTGGTCCAACAGAGGCACAAAAGCATCTTCTTTTTGACTGACACACCCCCAGGTAATGGCTGCTCTTTTCATCCAGCCCATTCTCTCACACACAAACGCATTGACTCTGAGCTTTTGTGTTGAGTGGGTTTCCTTGTGCAGTGGTAACATTATAGCATGTTCCTGGTGTAAAGCCAACTTATCAACAGCTGCCGCCAACACTGCTATGTTTCTTTCCTGGCTTTGACTGTAGCTCACCAGATTATAACGCCAAAATATATCCATGTTTTATTGTATTTAAAATTAAACTGTTCATTTAAAAACTTAGACCTTTACTCGAATCCTATTTTTGTTTAGTTATGCCATACTAGTAACATCCCATTGTTAATCATGGAACCATTGCCCAAGCTTGTGAATAAGGAGAGTGTGTTTTGGATAATGTCTATGAATCTAATCTTAATGTATCAGGTTAAATTTTAATGTGTAACCCAGGTGAATTATTTCTTTCGTGTTTCTCGCACAGATCACTAAGATTATAGAGGGACGCACTTGATTTGTTACTTTGAGCTTTGAGTGCAAACAAAAGCCTCAAAACATCAGCTTGTAACCTGTTGTGCTGATTTGTTATTGGGTGAGCAGGTGCACGTTAGCTTTTAGGTCTTGTAGATTAGTTCATACCAGCCTCTATAGAGCAGCGCAGTAGCACTATTAGCCTGATCAGAAACAAGTCTGAGTTTGTTCGTCGGGTATCTGTGACCTTTGACCTCGGAGGCAGAAGGCAGAGACTTCAGCCTGCTGGAGTCTCCCAGATCTCCACAGCTTAGAGAGACATAAACCAAACACTCAGCAGGAACTGTGTGTATGTGTAAACTGTAACGCTTTCCCAAAGCTTTACAGATTGGTCTCATTCACACACCGATGGTGTGTGACGGAGCCTCCATGCAAGGTGCTGGCCGCCAACTTAGGGTTCAGTGTCACTTCGGCATTTGGAGGAGGAGCCGGGATCTATTAATGGACGACGCGCTCCACCTCCTGAGCCACAGCCGCCCAGTTTGCGCGTGCTTGTGCGTGTGCGTGAGTGTGCTTACATGCTTGTATTTGCATAAGAGTAAAGTCAGGGTCACTAGCGTGTATGTGTTTCTGTGTTTCTGCCTTATTGCTTCAGCTGCAAAGATGAATCCACATATGTTGTGAAAAGAGCATAATTGTTAATGAGGCATACATTTAATAACAGAACTGTTTAAGGAACTAACCCAACAAAAATAAAAACTACAGGGAATAGGCACCTCTCCTTTGGCACATGGAATCATCATGTACAGTGTCCAAAAATAGAGCAATGTAAATATGTCTAGGCTAATCGTCTCTGCTTACCATATGTGCTTATTGCATTCACAGTGGTATAGCTCCCATTCTCTCAAACACACCATGCCCTCAACATTTAAATTATTTTATTGGAAATCGACTTATTTGATTTGGAGGCTGAAAAGCTTTAAAATCTCAATGGAGTGAGGCATCATTTAGTTCTTTCATCTTTGCCAATGGTTGCTGCTGGCGCTACTGTATACAGACCTTAATGTACACACTGTAGTTTACGCACACACAGACACACACTCACCCGGCTGTTTGCAAAGCATTCAGCTATAACAGATGTACCTTGACTTGCTGAATGAGAAAACCCATTCACTGTGAAATTCCAGGGTTATGGAAGATTTTGCCTGATAAAACTGCAGCAGCGATTCAAAACAGATCCAGGTGGAGATAACATTCACACTTCACTCAAGGGATTACATCGCCCACTTTTAATCTTATTTCTGCTTTATGAACGTGACTGGTGAATAAACGATGGTATGTGCAAAGCAAGGCAAATCTGATGTGGTAAAAAACGGATTGGCAGTGGCAGGACGATAGCTGATTAAATAACCCTTAATCCAGAAACTACAGCACCTTTTTAAAACATCTTACGAGGTTATATACATGTAGAACTAACCTGGGCACTCATGTATAGTTAAATTGGAGTGGATTACACACTAAAATGCTGTGTAATCAGCAGAGCTCAAGGAACCTCTGTCTGCCAGAAAATAATATTGTCATGTATAAAGTTCTGTATGCCCTCAAGTGCATGAAGTTTCCTCAAACCTGTGTCGGATCACTGGATAAACAAGCAGAGTCCAGCACTTGAATATCCGTTTTGCTGTGAGAGAGCCTGAGATAGCTGGAATGTTTTATCTTGGGCTAAACATTAACACGATTGTGTGGCGTTGCCCATAACCCACCAGTATCCCTATATCAATCAAGATTGCATTTGTTTTGCGTGATGCCGTGCAATGTGAATATTTCATTGCGTTTGTAAGAGGAACGCTTCACAAAAAGCATGTGTCCATGTGGACGGCGGTATTGAGGCTATGTTGACGTTGGTGAAGTTAAGTGCAGCCTCTCATCACTCTCAGTACACTGCAGTTGGATCACATGTGCAACATTAAAGTCTTCCTTCATTCACCGTACCCAGTTTTTCCAGTTCAGGGTCATGGACTGGCTGGAGCTTATCCCAGCATGCATTATATGTATCTATCCCTTCATTTATGGGCAGAAATATGTCTGGAGTTCTGGCTGCAGGGTAGGCAGGATTAACAAGCTAGGAATTATGTTCCACACTTGTCTAAACAAGGGATGTCCTGATGTTGACTGAGATCCTTACATGTTGTACTTCTATTTATAACAAATATTAAACCCCAACTTTTATCCTCACCTTATTCTGAATTAAGTACATTACTAGTTTCAGATAAGGACCAGTAGCAAAAGTTGGACTACTGACAATCATTTCAAATAAGCAGCATGACGTTTTCATAAGTGTCATTTTTCTGCTTTCTTTCTCTTTGTGTTCAAAATTACACATAGTTGGTTCTATTTATACATCAATGTATATTTACAAAGGCTAGATCTACCAACTCCCTGTGCTGTATATCATAATGTGTAACAGCCTTTCTGTAGTGCTAGCTATCCAGTGAATATTTCAATAAGTAGAGCTACTTATATTATAATGCATACGGTATGTATAAACCTATGAAGTTTTCATGTAAATATATGTCATAGCCTATGTCAGCAGCTCAGCTGTGCTGTGACAGCAGCTACAGCTGAGTTTCTAAAGTATAAACAAACAGATACACAAAGCAGACATTAGTGTGACCTTCTGATTTCATTCTGGTTAATTATGTAAGAAATGATTTCCACCTGCTGTCTAGTGTTCAACAGGACTATCTGAGTTTGCGCTATTGCTGTCAGCAAGAATGGTCTGTCAGAAGCAAGTCTCTCAAGCTTTCTGAGAATATTTAGTTCTAGGTAAATCTAACTGTGCAATTTTATTTCACCATTTGGTCTTTTTCAATTTAAATTTGACACGTGTCTCAGTCTTTTCCCTTTTGAGTCCCAATCTCCAGACCTTTGTGTTTGTCCTGCTTTTCCCCTTATATGCTTTTTGTCAAAACTTACCTTTACTCCTGTTTTGACCCCTATTTAAGAACTTAAGCAATGTGTGTCTGTGCGTGTGTGTGTGTCTGTGCGTGTGTGTGTGTGTACCATCCCACCAACCAAACTAAAATCTCTTTTTCGATATAATTTACAGAATACTTGAGCTGAACATTATAGCAGTTATATCCAGTTTAGTCTTTATGTGTTGGCACCGGTATAGACACCATAGAGGGACACTAATGACTTCAAAGCTAAAGATCTTGTGGACAAATCATGGATTATGTATTTCCAAACTATTCAGCCGAGCCCTTATTTTGAAGAATTGAGTCATCCGAGGTGAATTCCACTTCAGGCTTTATTCTCGCAGTGAGTCGATTCTCTTGGAACTGCTCATTAAGTCTTGTTAGTAAAGTTATTTTCAATGTCAGGTGCTATAGCACTTGACATTTGTGTTTCAGCTGTACCATTTACTATTTTTGTAGACAGATTTGTAATTTTAAATGTTTTTTTTAGGATAAAAGGTGTTGTTGAAGCTCACAGATCACAGTAGATTTCTGTGTGTGTGTTGCAAAGCCTGAAGAGAGACCAGTTGTTTAAACAGCGATAAACTCTCTCGCTCTGTAGCTAGAACAGCACTCGATTTAAGAATTTACAAATGTTATTCATCTTGTATTGTAGTGGCATTTACTCATGACGTCCTTTAGAACGGCCTGGAAGTGCTTCATTTGATGAGACACTGTCCAGAAAATATATTACATGATGGGCACCACGACTGTCATCATTCAATCATTGTAACTCAGTGGCTCTGGTGGCAACAGATAAAGCAAACTGACGTAAGGCAAAAGGCAACTAGCATAGAAAATTAGGTAGAATAACTATGTATCATAGGGAAAAGAAAAAACGTATGTAAAAGAATGCAGCTTGCCTTCATTGTCTGTCACTCCTCTAAATGAGGCAGAACAAGCAACTGCAGCAACTTTTATTACAGCATCAGAGGAGGTCTGCTCTGTAAGAGGCACACAGAGTCAGTAGCAGTGTTTTTCTGAACATTGTAGTCCGCCCCAGTACATTCTGTTCCCATTCCTGCTGTTAGGCACTGCACGGGACGTCAGTCTGCACAAACACACGCACACGCACACACACACACACACACTGGGTAACCTACATCTCTCACAGCACAGCTCTTTAGTAGTTGTACGTGCTAGAAACAAATCAAAATGAAATATATTTATATTCACATATACACATACTTGCTTTTTGGTCGTGATTTTTTCTTATTGAACAGTGACTGGAAATGTGATGGAGACAGAAAAGTCAAACAATGTTGTTAAATGGAGTCTTAAAGTGCTGGTCTTCTGTGCTCTGATACACACCTGGCCATTTTCACACACACTGTTTGTGGGAAGTAGCAGAGTTTACACACAAGCAGCACTGAAAGGGTAGAACTTACCTTGGGTCAACTTTTTTGAATGTGTTGTACTTACTATGTCCTTTTTTTACAGAATTTCATCATATTTGTGATTAGTTTTCTGAACTACTGACCACTTCTATTTTAGGTTGTGATTTAATCTGTTCTAATTTCATAAAAACCTATTTAAGTAAAAAGAATCAAATAAACCAAAAATGTTAAGATAATATAAT
Source organism: Gadopsis marmoratus (assembly GCA_036023855.1). Lineage (NCBI taxonomy): Eukaryota > Metazoa > Chordata > Actinopteri > Centrarchiformes > Percichthyidae > Gadopsis > Gadopsis marmoratus. The sequence continues at coordinate 11,186 of JAVQJF010112579.1, forward strand.
TATAAACTACATGCTGCCTTGGCACCCCTCAATTTGAATTTTAGATCAAGCACGCAATACTACTTTTTGAAGGCCACTGTTTCACATGGTCTTGTAGATATACGAGGTAATATTGTGGGCAACGGTGCCTCTTTCTTCTTGGTACACTTGCTCCGACCACAGCAGCTCTTTCCCCGTCTCCTGCCAGGACTGTGTGGTATATTTTGTCTCTTCAGCAACGTGGACACATCTTAATCTTAGGCACTAAGTACTTTCTGTACTTTTGTTGTTTTCTGCTCGCCATTTGAAATGGACCTTGAATTTGTGACGACTCATTGGGCATAGGCGTCAATTGTGTGTGGCAAGGTATGGCAGCTTCCAAACCTTGGAATAAAGTAAAAATAAGAAACCTATTTCACTTGTATTGCCAGTGTCCCCTCCTCAAAACTCAAACAGTCTTTGGTTAGCTACTAGAAATGTTCATGTAATTCAATGCAGTCTTTATTTTCCTGTGAAGTTTAAACAAATGATTAATGATGGAGTGTCCGCTCTATGTCCATGGTAGAGTGTGGCTTGGACCGTATTTCTGTCAAACCCCAGCCTGAGGGAGTAATAACCGAGCCCGAATGGAACCCGACAGGCATTCTGTTTGTTTTGTTTTTTATGTCCGAACCCGAACTGAACCCGGCACAGTCCATGTAAGCTGAAGCAAATCAAAATGCCTCCATACCGTGTGAGGAAGTCATAGCTTCCCTGCTGTTTCTATGCTGGATTCACTTATGAGTAGTAACCCACTGCAGGTGATCGGTAAGAACCACACAGATGTCTTCAGCTCTGTTTATTTTACCACAACCACATTCCTGCACAACTGTCTGGTGAAGTTTCCCCTGCATGGTTTTCAGTAGTTTTTAAACTTCCCAGACGACACATTTAGTTTGATGTCCTCCTCCGAAGATACTGATTTTTCTTTTCATCAAACAATGTTGGTTGAGTGTTTGGCTCCTGTAACAAAGTTCCCGGTGGCATCACAAAATGTTCTTCTTCTTTTTTTTTCTTGCTTCTCTCTCCCTCAGCAGGACAATATAGACCGGTCCTCCAATCACAGACAGGCTGACCTCATTGGTCCGAGCTTCCAGCAATCAGCCAATCGGAGTTCTCCTAATCATCAAGGTTGGTCTTTAGCCACTAATAGGTGTGTGTGTGTGCTGATGCTAGCAAATTACACCTGTCAGATATTCTTGAGTTACATTAGTGTTGTATGACACAGAAGAGCGTACTTCATGCTCTGGCATCAAATTATTTGATTTTGCTTATGTAATGGGATTTGTCATATGATATTGCATGTTATTGGGACTTTCTGTACATCGACATGGTGTAACATAAGCTTCCTGTGTATTTTCCATTTATTTTCATTCACAAGAGAATACAAAAAGGTCATAGAAATGTGGGTTTGTGCGTGTCTGTGTCTGTTTGTGTGTGAGTTGGGTCTCTTGTGTCAGTGTGGTGAGCGGCCTGCTGCCCATTATCCTCCACTGGGCCGGGGGGGTCGAGGGGGATAATATATTTTTGGGTCTCTTCCGCTGTAAACATTTCAGCAGTTCAAAAGGTGATCTGCATGGACACAGGGTGCCATTATAATTACGCCGTCTATCTAATTGTGCCATAGAGGATTCATCCGTGACAATCGGAGCATGAGATTTAAGCACAATATTTGCTCAGCATGGGAGGTAAGGGCGAGTGAATTAGAACACTTGGCCCTGGCATGAGAAATAAATGGAGCAGAAATTATATTGTCATTTTTTCAGGATCAGCCGGGATGGAGGGAACTCAAGAGGACCGGAGAGGCAGATGAGTGCGAGATTACTTTAAATAAGGAACATTTTGGTTTACACTGTCTGAATAAACAGTCGATTATGTCAGACATGTGTTGGGAGCCAGACGTATGAGCACTGATGCTGTAGATCTGTCTTCTTAAAAATATATCGAGTAATGGGTGACAATTTATGGCCCGCAAGCTACGACCTTTAGTTCTTCCACTGCTTAAGCATGTTTCACAAGCTACATGACGTATGCTGCTCAAAGTCTGTGTCATTTCAGCAGAGATTTAGAATTTTTACCCCAGTACCTCTAGTGTTATTAGTGGGATGATAATCCTTGCTGACGTTATTAAACTTGTTTTCCAGAAAACCCACTCTTTCATCCTTATAGGACTATAATGGGACCAGCTACTTGCTTGAACAGTAATAAACCTATTAATTTTAGAGGGAACAGTGCGGCTTTGTTGGAACATGACCTGCCATTATTTCATGTGTTTGGAATGAGATGCTATTGAGCGACTTATCGGGGCATTTGCAAGCAGATTTTTTATATCTAGAAACAGAAGTTGGTTGCTCCACGGGATACTCCCAACATGTAATCTATAAATTGTGCAATGCACGTACTATTTTTAAGTGTTTTACAAAGTCTGCCGTCTTTCTTTAAGTAACTACAAATTTCACGAGTCGATCCTGTCCCGAGCCGTGGCATGACACATATGTGCTCCAGTCTGTCAAAGATGCAATGTCACAGGCTTACACCAACAAAGAGTTGGTTGGAGTCTATGTTGTTCTTCCCTGCCACACGCAAAACAGTGACTTCAACCATTAAGCCATTGTCTATAGGACGTATAGAACTTGCTCTCAGCACAAAGGCTGTGTATGACATTTGTAAATACTCCAAAAGGATGTAGGTACCTCCATGCTGTATACCCCCATCACTCCAAATGAGGTGGGGGAATATAGTAAACTTAATAAGTTCCAACAGAAATGGAGAATATATTAGTTATCTTGCTTTCAGATTTAATAATCATCAACATTATTACTTGTTCATCCCCCTCAACATACTTTCAAAGTAAAGTTCAGTAAGTAGCACCACTAAAGTCTATAGACCGAGGCAGCATACGTGTGACTGACAGACAGTTGGCGCTCCCACCTGTTGCACATCTTACACAACTGGTCACACAGCTATATAATACAATTGTCAGATAAATGCTCTTGAGAGTTGACAATGGCGAGATGAAATCATCTGAATGTGACTATATATGAAGGAATATTTGCCAACATCTCAGAATGTGTCATCACGAGGCAGTTACATGCTGCTGTTGTATCAGACCCACTAATTATGTCACAGCCCGATGTGTATTTAAATGTGTATGTGGGGGCTCCTCTGTTTTTGGTTGCGTGTAACTTTGTTGGTCCAGGAGTCGGTGGAGAAGTGGCAGCTAACTGTAACTACTGTACATGTAAAATGTTCGGTGTGGTGGGGGAGGTGTCCCCGGTGGGCGTGCAGCTGCTAGGTAACAAATCCCATCAATGGTACCAATGCAGTGCAGTAATTTGGAGGGGCTGACCAGCCATAATCGCAGGCCTGGAAATGAACCTCCAGTTATTCCAGTTATGCCTTTGTGGAGGGAGAGTGACATGAACGTGGGCACACACGCATGGGCATACACGTGCAGGCTCACATACACGCGTACAGACACACACACTTAGAGTTCACAAACAGCGAGGGGCCGCATTCCTTAAAAGAATGGGGGCTCCTTACCGGGGGGTTAAAGAAAGAAAGGGTGACGTGAAGGAAATGTGCTAAAGTGTAATGGCAAAAGTGTTTGTCACCCCATTATTCTGAATGGATTTCCCTTTTTTTTCTTTTTCTTTTCATTCATATACATAATAATAATACATTTTGTTCACAGAGCGCTTTTCAAGATACCCAGAGACGCTTTACACACCAGAAGATAATAAAAACACCTATCACGTGGTTGCTCTCACCCCGTGTGAACCTTTCACCCTCTGCCTGTTCCACAGTTTCCCCCCCCCCCTCCCTGTCTCCCTCCTCCTGTTTCCCTCTTGCCCTCTCACACTCTCCCTCCCCATCAGGAGGCTTGGCCCTTATGGTGTGTGTGTGTGTGTGTGTGTGTGTGTGTGTGTGCGCGCGCGCAGTCATCAGCGGTATTGTGCTCCCCAGTGCAGAGCCACACTTTACAGTTTAGACTTGCTCTGTCTGTACTCCCACTGATCCCTTTGAATGGAAAACCCCTCTGCTGGACTTGTATTCAGAAGCTGTTTGTGTGTCTCCCGTGTGTGTGAGTGTGTGTTCAATTGATGTACTGTATACCCCTTACATCCCCCTTTTCTACACGATCGTTGCCCCTCCTTTTTGTTTTTAACTGGCAGGAATGAATAAAAAATGCATAGACTACATTCCCGGGTTAAGGAGAAGCAGCGAGCCATATGGATCTGCCACCAATACAATGGTGTTGTTTTGGCCCATGTCGCTCTCGCTCGCTAATGATCAGAAACATTCAAAACAGCTTTTATGCAGATTCTTACCAGACTCGACTAGTTTTGCAGTTGGATAGCACTGTATTTAGTGTTTGGCTCAGACAATAGAGGAAGCTTGGGCTATTCTAACCCCTAATTGAACTGGTTATGGGTTCTTAGAAGAGGAGGAGAGGAGTAATTGAACTCAAGCATGGGAGAAATGAAACAATGAGGAAATGAGAACAATGATGTCAGTGTTATCGTTTGACCCATCAGAGGTTTGTATTTGGCTCTGACTTCTGCAGTTTAGGCCAAAATCCAAAAAAAGGTACGGATGGAGAGATGGAGGACCGATTTTTATAAACCAAAGGTTTTCACTTTAACATTCAATAATTTTGTTGTCTTTGTTGAAAAATGGTGAAAAGCCAACATATTTATTAGACAAAAGGAGCAATGCAAAGATGCCCTGTTTCTTGACTTTATACACCAAACTTTGAATCACTAGTTTAAATAATTGTCTATTGCAGTCCTAGTGTGCTTCCCATAGTGAACAATATTAACCAAACTTTAAACCGCGTCCACATGGACCCACAGTCTTTAAGATGATGATATTCAAGATAATCACACATCTTAAAATACATGATTTTCTAAAGAGGACGGACTTGTTAAGTAGATATTTGTTTCCTCTGCTTATATCCATTTATTGCCCAGTATTAGCTGTGCATTTAACCTCTATCTCTTTCCTTTTTAATAAAGCTCATGAGGTCTTAATACCCTTTTTTATACCCATTACATCCTGTTATCCTTGCTGCATTCCCAAATCCCAGAGCCACAGCCACTGTGTGATTGTCAACAGAGGCCCCTCTTTTAGGTGGCTACAGCTTTGAATAAATGCTTGCTGTCTGTCAGATGCTCCTGGCTTTTGCTGATATGTCTCTGCTGTGTTGTGTAAACCACTTTGCTTGTGCACATGGGGGTGGAGTGGAAGATCAGTTACTTCTGAACTTCTTTCAGACCTGGGGTGCAGGTGTATGCTACATGCTACAATAAGGCTCATAACATGATGGTGTTTACGGCGTAGGGAAATTATCCATAGCGTTACGGTGCCAAAGTTTGTTACTGTTAAGCAACCGCGTCGCAGCTGCTAACAGCTCGGCCTGCATCTGCAGCCCTGCGTGCTCCCTGCTGCCTGAGCTGCTCAGATATTTAGAGACAATCTAAATAATGGCTGTAATGTTGTACAGTTAGGCGTGCCTTGACAGCTGTGTGTTCGGTGGGCATAAATAACGGTATTTATGTCTCTTGTACCTGCCAAGGCCAAGTATCTTTAATTTTCTGTATCACATGTCAAGGAAAGAACAACATAGTTTGCTGCCTGGTCCAAATCTTCCTGGGTTTAAATCCTGTGCGTGCGTGCCTGCCTGCACGCGGTCTGTGTCATCAATCTGTCTTGTCCTACACCCGTGTGCATGACGCATGCCTTTGTTTGCCCGATGGTGACATGTATAGGTGATTGCGATCGTATGACTGATAATGACGCAAAAATCCTACATCCATGCTTGAGTTGATGGACTGTTCCTTTGTAGGCTAACAGCTCTGCCAAGCCCCTCCAGAGGCCAAACTATGTCAGATTATGAGGAAAGATATTTTCTCACACTATCTTGAGGGCACATGTCTCAGTGGGAATGATAGATGATGAGCAGATGATGTGTTCAAACGTCAGTTGGAATTTGCTCACTTTTAGTGTAGTTTCTTGTTTGCCCTCATAGCATTTGTTTGATTATGTTGTCCTAGAAATGTTTTATATTTATGGATCTTTTTTAATACTGTTGAATGCAGGTAATGTGGCTCTGTCCTTGGCCATGTGTATGGCCTTGTGTGTACCCTGTGTCCTGTGGTATATAGCTCTTTAGCTCTCCAGGCTTACCTGCCACTATTAATACCTACAGATTAACCACCTGTGATTCACAGGCACCTGTGATACAACTACCTGAAAAAGCTCCTCAAAGGCGACACTTTAGATTTAGCAGGTAGCTTTCAGCATCAGTGCTAGAGACAAAGCCATGCTGCTGCATGCAGGGAGGGGGATGTTTACTAGCCTGCTAACCTGTGGCTGTTGTTCCCTCTGGGACATTTTTTAATGGCAAAAAAAATATCTGGAATAGCAAACTGATTCCCTGCTAGGCTGAGGGGCTCACTTTGAAGGCAGTGCTTTTATAATGTTGCATTAATCAAATTGCTGTTTTCTAATGTCAGCTTTCTGCTGAGCAGTGGAACCTTTAGCTGCGTTACAGTGAGTGGCATGACCCTCGCACCACCTGGCATGATCCAGCTGTCAGCTGTCCTGCACCCTGAGCTGTGGGGAAGTTACATGACTCATACAGTACAGGGCACATTTTAAGCCCTGGAGTTCTGACAGCAGGACTGCGTTATAAAAGTTAAGATGGGATGCTTACTATGCTTTTATTCATTCATTCATTTGCACAGATTTCATTTTGGACCATTGGCTGGAGATTTTGTATATTATGAAGAAGGTAGAGCTAACGCAATGTTAGCCTATCTGTCTTTTTTTTAAGATTGATACTTTTTCATTTTGTATGTTATTCTAAAATCAAGAAAATAACTAAAAGAGGGCATCTCTAGTATCATAAAAAAGGATAAATCAAAATAAAATAGTACTGAGTCATAATGTTACTGTCGTACATGGCTGAAATGATTGATCCATTGTAGTTATATACCACCAAATTACAATGTAGGGCCACTGAGAGAATAAACAATCAAATTAGAAATGAGTATAGAACTCAATTACATTGAAACTTCAAATCAAAATGTACATTGTTTCTGATTAGGCTTTCCTCCCATACATTTGAGAGCTCCTGCCCTGTACATTGTAGAGCTCGCCTCCCCCTAGTGGTTTACTTGTGTCCTACAGTAAAGTTGAGGGATCTGGATACAGAGATTTTGATGATGAATTCATGAGATACATTTCCTTTTCATAATTAAGAATTATTAATCACAAGATGAGTTGCCACCGCAGATTGCAATTTGGAAAGAGCAAAGTTAGGCACCCAGTTTAACCAGATGATAAAACTTTCACAACATGAGGCAATTAGAGAGAGAGCCTCGCTGCAATGGAGCTCACTTCAACGTTTGATACAACATGCTCCTGGAGTCCGTTGAAAAATTCACTTCATGAATTTGAATGCGCCTGGAGATTTTCACTGGGACTTTTTGAGGAGAGATCCCCTCTCTGAAAAGAATTCCTACTATTAAATCATTTTAAAAGCAGAATGTTTGATACATCCGGTGAATGCTGAGCGGATTCTTACAGTGTGATGGCTTTGCTGTGAACCCCAGCGGTGAGAGTTGAAAGGTGTTACGGGCAGGTTTGTGCTTGTGCCTGTTATCCCTGGAGATTTGGCACACGGGGCAGCACAATATACTTAGTCGAGATAGTCTTGCTGATTGAGCACTCTGGCAAAACTGGTTACCAATGTGTGCGTGCGTGTGTGTGCTCCAGTGTTCTGTGCATGCCAGTGTTTTGTTTTTCCCTTTAGTATTACTTAGAATTAAGGTGGTGCAAAGTGAGGTGAAGGGTTCAAATCCTGGCCACAATGAAATGATAGAGCAACTGAAATAGAAAAGGGAAAGTCCCAACAATATTCAGGAACTGTACCTCTTTTTTTTGTGCGTCTCAGCTATTTGAAACCGAAGCAGCAGGCTTATAGGACTTTCATTTTTCTTTTATTGTGTTTTATTGCATTGCATAGGGTTTGGGGTTCTGTCCAGCTTTAGTGATGTGTTTTCTGCTCCACACTGTTCTTTGTCCACTTCTCCTCTACAGTTTTGAAACCTACTTCTGTCATCTACTCTGCAGAAGCATAACTATTTTTTGCTTCCAGTTTCTCTTCAAATTCAGTCAGTTATGTGTTCCTTTCTTTCTGTCTGTCTGCCATCCTCCAGAGGATGACGTCGATCTAGAGGCCCTGGTGAATGATATGAACTCTTCGCTGGAGAGCCTGTACTCCACCTGCAGTGGTCAGCAGTCCGAGTCCACGCCGCTACTGCACAATGGACAGGCGTCTTCCTCACACCATCACCACCATCACACGCAACACCATCAGCCAAGGCAGGGTCAGCACATACACGCGCCAAGCCATGTCTCCCCGGAACCGCTGTCCTCCTTGTCTGTGGACTCACCCCAATCCAGCCTCCGACGGTCACAACCCATGCACATCCTCGCTGTCAGGTGCGCGCGTCCAAACACTGTATATGCAGACTCCTAATTGAGACTGATCCACTTCAGCAGCTCATAGTTGTGTGGGTTGTGTGGCAGCCATTTTAACAAGAAAGGAAACTGAACCCTGGGGGGAGCTGTCCAGACTAGCAGGGGGGACAGCTCCTATAATTTGATTGCACAAAAACATACATGTAAACAAACATTTGGCTTCAGAGTGGCATAGTGAGTTGGAAGAGGTTTAATTTTACAGACCAAATGTTAGCTGTAGCCCTTATTGAATGTATTTACCACATGCTTGAAGGACATTTTAAATGAACTGTTCCTCAGTGAAATCAGCTGTTTTAGAGTGACATCTTGGGCAATTGAAAACCTTAAACAAAACAATGTAGATTACCATACACATATATCAGTCTAAATAAGACTTGAAATGTACATGTGCAACGCACACACACTCAGGCACATGAAGACACATGCACACTGGCAACAGACGCCTGGCACTAAGCTTTACTCCCTCCAGCCTCATACATTTCCACATGCATAGCCACACACACATGCAGAGCTCCCGCCCTTTTTTCCTCTCCACATTGGAAAAGAACCTCTCACTGTACACTGTCATCTCTCCACACCTTCTCGATAATTGGGCGTAACGTTTCCTCCCCTCTCCCTATCTGTGGCCCTTGAATGACCTGTTCCTCCTTGTCACTCCCTCTTTGTCTCAAGGCAACAGAAGTACGGTTGTATAATTACAGTACGCACACACGCGTACACAGCAGAGCTGTTGTCACCTCCTATTATTGCCTTTGGAGGATATGACAGAAACAGAGGAGGGATGATCAGGTAATGGAGTATTCTGTCTTATGAGCTCTCTCACTTTGAAACACACACATTCACACACTCACACACACAGACTCAGCCCCTGAAGTTCTTATTATTCAGGGCTGACCTCCATATAACCTCGTTCTCAAGCTCAGATGGAGCACAACATCAAAAGGCCCGTTCCCTTTTGAACTCACTGGGTTCTACAGAGAGACAGGAGTTTGATCGAGAAAGAGAGTAAGAGTCTTCCACGGTGACTCTCTGAGCTAGCGATCTAGCTACAATTTCACAAACTGACCTGCCCATTCATTTTGAAGAAATGACAGAACCCTGAAAACTTCATGATCAGCTGTCAAATCATCGTTCCTCATTCAGGCCGCAAGCTCACACCATATGTGCATAATTTAAAAACTGTTTTAAAGTGATGTCTTGATTCAATATTGATGCATAATAAATATTGCAGAAAAGGAGCTAGCAAGCTGCAGAGGCCTGTGATTTCCACTTGCTGGGAGTCTGTTCATTATAGAGAAGATCAGATGGAAACAGACATGAGACTGGATACTGTACAGCAGTACTTTGTTAATTCTAACTGTCTCTGCCGCACATATTTCACACGTGTCAGTCGCTCTCATTTTAAAGTTCTCCCATTTCACTTTTCAAGAGGCTGTTCCAGGTCACGACCTCATAAGCTAATACTACAGAGTGTGCTTGACCACAGTATGACTGTTCCTTTGTCTCCATTGTCCAGGAGGTTGCAGGAGGAGGAGGAGCAGCTGAGGACATCATCTCTCCCGGCCATCCCCAACCCCTTCCCCGAGCTCTGCAGTCCAGCAAGCTCCCCAGTCCTCAGTCCTGGGTCCCTACCTCCTGGAGAGCCCTCCACTGGCATATATGTAAGTCAAACCCCACTAAGACACACTGGGGTGACTTTCCAGAAACTTTGAATTTTCAGGAATTAAGGGGAAAAAAAGCACAGTTTAATTTTTCCCAGCAGTGCTCTTGTGGGTTTAATATTTGACTCTGCATAATAATTTGGTATGGTTGGATTGGATACAAAACATTGTCTTCATACGGTATGGGAGACCATGTCGGATTCTTTTCAGGATCGACTCATTTTGTTTTACTTTCATGTTGATAACTGTGGGGTGTGTGACTCATGTTACTTGTTTTGTTGTTGACTATCATAAATCAGCTGTATTTACTGGTCAGCTCTGTGTTTAATAAGCATTTAGGAATTTTCCCCACTCTACATTTGCCCCGTGTTTTGCTCATCTGAGGCATGCTGATTGCTTGCATGTGCTAGAAGTGTACTGTACAGGGCATGTGTGCGCTCAAGAGGGTCTGTGGCTTTGTCGGAGAAGAAAAGAGTGTTGGTGATGAGTGGAGGGTGCAACTGTGTGTGTGTGTGTGGGGGGGGGGGGTGTACACCTGCACACATGGCTGCATTTTTGTGAGCCTGTTAGCATTTGTGTGTTGATTTGTTGACAAGATTTATAGACTAGCCCGTCTATTCCTGGAAGTCGGAGTCCCTCCATCGTCACTGTTAATGACCTTCATATGGGGCGAGCCATGCTGGTTACAGTAACATACTAGCTTACCGTAATGTGAGGGCGGACTACAGTATTTCTCATAAATATGCTCCCTGGCTATGATCCTAGCCTGTTCTGGTCATGGCTGTTATGGTACACAGTTCCAGTACACTGCAGTTCCAGTTAAGTCTGAGTTTGCTCTGCTTTCTCATGAATCACCTGATGAATTGATAAACCTGTGGCATCCAGTAAATGCTTAAAGAGCTGGGACGTTGTGGCTTTGATTTACCATCTGTGACATAAATGAAACTCCGAGCCTTGAAAGGTTCGGTTTCATTTTAGTCTCCTCGAGTGGGGAAGTTGTGTCTTTCTCGGTGGGAATGGTGAAGGCTTGAATAATAAGCTAAATGGTAAATGGGTAAAAGATTAATGTCTCCCTAAGTGGTTGTGAGTTTTGCTAAATATTCAAAGACCAGTTTGTTAGACCTGGTCACCTGCATGGGACAGGAATGTTGGTTTTGGAATTCCCAGACAGCCTGTTATGGGTGCAGTATAAACCATATGTGTAATGCATAGACAAGTGGAGTGGGAGATTAGGAGGTAAAGGTAAATAATTTCTGTGATCATACAGCAATCAGACATTGTAATGTCTCTAAAAGTGTCACCAGGAGATCACTAAAAATGTGCAGTGGTCTGACCAACTTATTTCAGCCACTGTTTGGAGCTACTTGTTCTGCCTTTGACATTGATTTTGGTTATGGCACCACATCACAGCAATCCTGTTTCCTTTTTTCAGTTGGTGCCAAGACCTTTAAAAAGCAGGAATGAATTAATTTTTGTCTTAAACCAAAACATGTCTGCACACTTCTCACCTCACAAAAAATATTCATGTATCGTTCTACTAGTATAATTTAAATACAATATTCCCAGGTTTCTTTTTGAACATACAGAGGAGATCTCAAAATAATTGTGTGAACCCCTACAATAAAGACGAGCACAGTGCTGAGTTTATGATGAGACATTTGTTTGTTTAACATGAGATTGTTTTGATCAATTTTTAATAAGATTCAATTACAGTGACTTTATGATTTTGGCAGTGACATTAGAAAATAAGAATTCACGTGGAGTGTAAAAAGGTTTTACATCACGTGCTGAAAGATTGCCATATATCTTCTCAGACTGTACTTCAATCTAAACATGGCTGTAAAGGTAAACTGTTTCTGCATATATGAAAAAATGTTTTGCATGGACCACCAAACCTTTGCAATGAAGAGGCAATGCTGAGAAAGAGCTGTGGAAAATTGAATTCCTTTTGTGTGTTTACTGTGCACATACTTGTGAAAAACGAGTGTGCTGTGCGTCCATCCATGCATAGGGATGTATTGTCTTGTAGATGCATGTGTCTTTGTGTGTTTGCACTTCACGTCTGCCTGTTTGTCTTTGTGAGTTCTGTAAACTGTTTACAGCATTGGCAGTGTCTATCCATTGTTGATGGCAGTGGAAAGTATGTCTCACTGTGGTTGTTCTTCAGTGGAAATTCAATTCAGCACCTTTCCACTGCGAAAAAAAAAACAAAAAAAACCCTCCCCCGTGGAGCCGTCTCATCACACACATGTGCTTTTAGGCATGCGGAACAGTGCATGTAACACTGCTTTCTTCCAGACACATATTCCTCCCTTGATTGGTTCACATCCATGCAGGAGTGGGTGATTAGGGTTTGACAAGTGGGATGGTGAGCAGCCCACTCTCCAAGACCTTTATCTCTCTTTGTCAGTCTGACGACCCCTCTCTCTGCCCTCCACTCAGTCCAGTCTGTCAGCCAGCCTGCTGGTGAGAGGTTTCTCTGTTGAGTTTACAGAATTTTCCGACCTCCGGGCGCTCTCTGACAGACTCCCATACTTCTGTCCTTCTGTTCCTCCTTACCTCATTCCTTGGCCTCTGTGCAGGAGGACGCAGTGTCGGGCTGTCAGGAGTCAGTGGGCAAGCTGTTTGACATGGCCATATGATTCCCAATTACCTCACTTTCCTCCACTCTCTCCTCTCTCTCTCCTGTCTTTCTCCCTTTGCCCGCTCTCAGCCCTTCTCTCTCCAGCTTGTCTCTTTGTAGCTGTATATTCCTAAAGGGGTAAATCTTAAATCGAGACGCAGTATGCTCAGTGATTTTGAAATGAGTAGAAATAAAGCGCTGTGTTAAAGTATTAGTCTTTCATGCTGTCCAGGGAATGCTGCAGGGGTTTTCTGACGTGTTTACAGCAGGTATGTGTGCCAAACCTACCATTTAAGCTGTCGTTCTGAAGTGAAGAATCGGTGCAATATTCAAGGCCAATTCAGAATGAACATACAGTATTTGGTTAGTTTGGGGGTTACAGCATACTGGCACCAGTTCAAGTGTTGTTTGTGTGAAAGTGTGCACGGATGGGCGCACATCCTTAAAAGCCTGACTTCCTGTGCCTGCTAAGGATTACTACAAACATAACTTGTGTATTTTGGAATATTAAAGCTACATACATCTTTCTATATACAACCAACTGGCCAAAAAGCAGATATTACCATCACATTACAGTTACTAGGAGCTTAGCCTATGCAATCCATGTCATGTAATGGAGAATACTATAAGAAGCCCGGAAAGGGTTTGACAGTCTGTCCTCAGTAATGCAATAGAGAGCGCTGTTATGCACTTTCTTGGACACTGTGTTCCCATAGCTGCCCCAGTCATTCTAGTGTGGGATCACTGATTTGATCACAGGGTTGCCAGGTTTGCTGGATTTACTGTACTTGGACTGGATGTCCAGTATCTCACTCTGCTCTATGGTATGGAAGGATCCCCATGCCCTGTCTCTGCCTCTCTACTCTGTATTTCATTATCTTTCTAGTGGTCTGTCTATCCCCATGTGTCTCGGACAGTGTGTCGGTTTCTGTCTGTCACAAGTGTTCCTCTGTCATCGCTCCACCCTTTTGTCTTTTACTCCAAACTTTGTAGTTCACATCTCTGGAGTATTGTGTGTTCAAGTGTGTCCCGCAGCAATTCACCTCGCTAGATGAATATCTATTCACACGCGATGAAAGTAAAGAGGCCTACAGTAAAATAGCTCATGGTGCCGGACAAGCGGTGGAGGTTGTGCTGCCACTAATAATGTCAGCAAATGGCCTGCCTGCTAAGTGCCAGCGTTGTTGTCTAGTTGTACAAGTCTGACTAAAAAACAATGCTATTGCTTTCTGTATCATGCAGGTTCAAGCAAAACCTGCTAGCAATCTGGCTGGTATCTCATCACGCTTTCTAGCATGAACAAAATAAAGATTATTCCTCGCTATGGGACAGCTAAGTACAGTATGTAAAAATGTTCAGGGTTATACAAATATCTCATCAGCTTATTTCATGTGTTTTCCGATAGAGGCGACGGCTCTTTTCACGTTCAAATGCTAAGTATGTGAAATGTTCAGATTTATGCAAATATTGCACCAATTTATAGTATTAGAACCAGAGGTGGAAACAACATGTACGGAGATATGTGCAGTGCATAATCAGGATGCAGAATGTACAGAAATATGCACATGAGATTTGTACATATCTTTTGAACGTTGATACTACTAACGCTGCATATTTGCAGTGATTTGTGTGTGTTGCTTCCATCATTTTAATTGTAAAAAATGAATCTATATGTGCTGCACATACAATGGGGGAAATAAGTATCGAACACATCAATATTTTGTCCAGTAAATGTATTTCCAATGAGCCTATTCAAGTGAAATTTGCACCAGACGTTGGTATTAAGTCAAACAATCCAGAAAAAAAATCTGAAGAGTAAAGTCCATATGTAAATAAAGTTATGTGTAATAAAGTGGAATGAAACAGGAAAAAAGTATTGAAGACACTAAGAAAAAGCAGTACACCACAGCAAGGAAAGGCAAGGAACCTGCTGAAAACCATAACTAATTAGGAGGCAACTCTGCCTCCAATCTGTGCTAATTAATGTCAGCTGGGTTATAATATATTTATGGGCTATAAAGGGTTTTTTGTTACCAAGGTGCCACACAACAAACATCTAATGATGGGTAAAAGCAAAGAGCTGTCTCAAGACCTTCGCAACCAGATTGTTGCAAAACATGAAAATGG
>JAVQJF010112587.1:0-133678 GCA_036023855.1 Gadopsis marmoratus
TTTCTGACTGTTTTCACTAGTTTTGCATTTGGCTAGGTCAGTATCACTACTGGTAGCATGAGGCGACACCTGGACCCTACAGAGGTTGTACAGGCAGTCCAACTCCTCCAGGATGGCAATACGTGCCATTGCCAGAAGGTTTGCTGTCCCAGCACAGTCTCAAGAGCATGGAGGAGATTCCAGGAGCCCTGCGTTCCTCCTGGTTCACGACAAGGCCATGGCCTCCTGTGGCGAGAGCATGCAGGCAGTTCCTGGAACATGAAGGAATTGATACCATTGACTGGCCCCCACGCTCGCCTGATCTAAAGCCAATAGATCACCTCTGGGACATTAGGTTTCGGTCCATCCGACGCCGCCAGGTTGCACCTCCTATCCGTCGTCTCGTTAGGAGCATGCCCCGACGTCGTCAGGCACGCATGCAAGCACGTGAGAGCCAAATCACTGGTCTAAACGACATTAATTTCCCCCCTTAATATACATTTTTATAACACCGTTTGTTAAACCAAAAGTCTGAGATCGAATGATTTTTATGAAATTGGTTTTCTGGGAAGAAAAATCCTTTTAAGCACAGAATTTAGTGTTCGTGTGCAATTATGTACTTCAAAAAACCAAATATGAGAAAACCCCAACAATGCCGGTCAAATGTTAGAAGAACAGTTTAATCATACATAGTCACAATTCTGCTTCCAAAATGAGTTTGTTTTCTTCATCTAACATCTGGAAATGTACATAAGGCCACCTGAAAATGTACATGACTTTGACAGTGTGACAAAACTCATATGTTCATATTTATATAATTGACAATATTTTACATTGCTTTTGCTTACAAGGTAGTCGCTGTTCCAAAATACAGCACTCTTCTGTACAAAAATAATTCTCGTCTTATCCTGTGAAGTTTCCATGGTAGCAGAGAGGACTAAATGCAGACCTCAGTTTTAGTACAGAGTGTTTTTTTTCTTCTTTTTAAACTGTCACACATCTGAAAGACTATCAACAGTGGATGTTACAGCTCCAGTACAAATAGAGGCTGGCCTTTCCCATAGCGGATTAAAAACAAAAAAAACATGCCAGATTGGGAAGCCAGTTTTTTTTTTCTTCTTTAAAATAACACTTGATCAAATAAAACTGTATACATTATATTCAAGGGGAAAGGAGTGATGAATATACACACATCAAAATGCACATTTTTGCCTTTTTCTCCCCAAAAAGTGTAAAAGACATCCCATTTACAGCATAAACGTTTACAAATGTACAACTGTACAGACGAAATAAAAGCATCACTACAAATTTAGAGCAAGGCCTGTCAAACACCACGACTAGACATTTTTTCTCATTTAAACTAATAATCTTACACTTATTAACTGCACATATACTACATGTATTCTACAATTATTCATATGAAGCAAAGAAGCCATCACTACGAGCATTACAGGTGAATTGTATAGCTTTCGATGACCCCACCGGCCTCCACCAATGCACTTGCATACCCAACCAAATGAAAAGAAACTTTAAAAAACAAAACCAGAACCATTAAAAAAGAAAAAAAGTTCTTTCAGCATCCCTTTCTTTAACCTATCCCACTTTTTTTTTGACTACTCTGACCTTCAGGCGGTGGGGGTCCCATCATTGCTGCAAGCCCCCTACTCAAAAGCAACAATTTATTCATACATAAAGATGCTATACATTGCTAAACTACTTCTACGCAAGAGATGATTATTCAGTACATAAAGATACCTTTATCTAGGGCAGTGTTCATCTCAAAACTACATGACAGATAAGATGTTACACAAAACATGATAAAGAAAAAAATAATTCCAAGGATTAAAACCTGTCACAGCATGCCAACACATAGCCCAAACCCACCCCACTATCCCCCACAAAAAGCCCCCCACTACGGTCATTTCATGTTAAGATTATACCAGGTTACACGCCCGCTGTACAACCAAACCTCAATGCTCTGCTTCTATAAGTTAATGGTAGCTTTTATCGTGCATAAACCCCGAGTGATCACCTGGATAAGGGAAAGACGGCTCAGATGGGGCTCAGTGGATGCAGCAGCTCAGGTCGGTCAGTCTGTAATATTTAGTACCGAAACGTCAGGCAGACTACAAGCTGCTGGGGTAAACGCACGCCCTGAACTCAGCCTGGAAAAGGAGGCAAGAAAAAGCCACCACTGGAAACCACGACCCTAGTCCAAAGCACCAATCCCCAAAGCCAAGCTCACAAAGCGGTCTTGAAGCCCTCTGGGTGACTGGCACGTGACACATAGTACTCAACTGTGGACGGAGAGGTTTGTATCCATCCGTACTATGTAGTGCTATTTGAAAACTAACCCATCAGCTGCTTTGGCATGGGAAAAACCTTTGCATGGGGTAATATACAAATATAATATTCAATTGCCTAGACTTCATTAGAACAGCTGACATAATAAGTCTGGTTACAAAAACAAATGGAATTGTTTATATGTTTTTTTTAAAAGATCACTCAGTTTAGCCTTATAAAATCACTTGCTGGTGTTAATTGTAGGAATTGTAAATTTCAGCAAATGTGTATAAGTTTTTTTTCTACAGAGAATTTACAAGGTAAAAAACTAAATGTACAAGATAATATGAAAACCAGTCAAATACATCAATTACATCATTAACAATGGGTTTGTGCTTTACCCAGGGAAAAAAAAGAAAGAAAACAAATCGGCCTGCTAACTGTGCGTCCCCTGAGGGCCACGCTGGGGATGCAGGGGTGGAGTGGCAGGGGTCAGTTGTCACAGGGTTCTTAGGTGAAATTGACTTGTCGGTTTCTTTTCTTTTTTTTTGGTAATTCCCCAAACATGGGGTGATTGTGGGTGTCAAAGGCTAACCCCTATGGCTAAGGAGCATCTCTCACAGAACAGGGGATTTGGGGCTCTTACTCCTCCACTTCTTCAGGGGACCCAGGATGTCGACGTGACTACATGAGGCCATTTGTGGGGCCACCGATGGGACCCAGTTCAGAGCCGCTCTTCATGTAGTACTTCTCTAGCTTAGCCAGAATGTGCTTACCGTAGGTATACTTGCGTAAAGTGGCAATGTGAGGCCGGATCTGAAAAGGGAAGGACAGCAAAGGTCAGCAAATTTTAAAATAGAGCTGAAATGAGTAGTCGATTGTTCAATAAAGTCAATCGACAATAATTTTAATATTAGAAAAAAAAAAAATTCAAAATATTCACTGCTTCTAAAATGTGATTATTCACTGGTTTTCTTAAGACTTCTATTACAGTCAATTCAGTATTTGTTAGACTGTTAGACAAAACAAGACGTGTCACCATGGGCTCTCGACACTGATGGGCATTTCTCAGTTTTCTCACATTTTACAGACTAAACAATTAATTGACCAGTCAAGAAAATAATTAGCAGAATAATTAATGATAACATGAATAAGTTAGTGGCAGCCTTAGCTCAAAGTCAGTGTGGTTTAATCTTAAAGCTAACGTAACTAATTTCACCAAATCAAAAAACACATACAATATGAAAGAGAAGGCAAGAAAAGCAAAATGACATTTTAATGTTCTATACTGAATTTCTGCAAGAAAGCTACACAAGGATAATAAATAATGTTCCACAGCTGGATCAGACATGCAAATTGGTATAAAAGGCTCAATGCATATGTCCACTGGTTAAAGAGGTTGTATTTAAAATCCCTGGTATTTGTACACTGTATTTATGAAGTGTAAATTTGTTCAGACCTTTTTCCACTTTGCCCTAATGAATTCATATTATCTGTACAAAGGTTTCAACTATCTCACTAACTGTGCACCATTTTGATGTGCATATAAGCCCCCTCACTTCATATTTGCGTGACCACACAAATGTAGCAGTTTACAAACCTTGTGCATGATGATTTTGCGCTGAGCAGGTTCTGCCATGTCAATCATTCTTTGGACAACGTAGTTGGCGTACTGGTCCTTCATCATGGTGTACAGGGCGCTGTGGGGCCCGTCTTTCTGGCAGCACACCTCATCTATCAGCAGAGCTCTCTCTGCACGTGAAGAGTGGATAACACACTTCTCCACAACATTACTGAGGAGAGGACAGTGGGGGGGGAGGAGAAAGCGCTATTACACACATACAACTTCATAGCAGAGCTGTTGAAGGAGTTACAGCATTGACCGGTCATGGTGGTTACTTTTTATTTCTCCATTTAGAAGGTCGAAACAGTGCACACCGACCTAACATTTCTGCTATCTGTGGGTGAAATCAAACTTCATGGACGGCAATTTTAATCTAGGATAGTTCAAGGAAAGAGGCACTATATTTCCTATTCATCAGGCTGATTCAGGGTCATTGAATGTTAGCGTTGAATGAAGCAGTTAAATATTAATTTTGCCATTTTAAACACAGATTATTCATTAACAGGCTGTTTGTATTTGTTTTTTCTTCAAATCACAATCCTTTCACAAAACAGGAATTAATAAAAATTATAATCAAGTTAATCGTCATTAATGGTGAAAATAAACTTCTGGTATTGATCCAGATCTATCACTCATACTAGCTGGCACCTTGGTTATCTGTTGCTGCACTATGCTTAGGGTCAACTTAATCAAATAAAACTGTACTGCTTTATAAAATATAACACTGTCACTGTTAAGCACTGTGTCACAACATAGCTTACCTTGCAAATTTGTGTTGGCTGAGGACAAGAACCTTTCCGCGAACCTCTGCAACTATCTTGCTCTTATCTTCTGGTCTGCCATGCTCCAAAACATGCTGAATGACGTAGTTACCGTACTGATCCTGCAGGAGGCAGTGGAGGTGTGAGTGCAACATAAAGAGCCATTTCAATAGTGGTTAATCAAATAATCCGTGCCACACCCTTTACTTTGATACTCATGCACTACTTTTCACCATTGGTCTTAATTGGTGTGAGATAATCATGCATCTCAACAATGAAAGGTTGAGTGACACCCCCCATTTGTGGTCTTACGAATACCCTTACGTCATCACTGCGGAAGGTCAGACAAGACAGATGCTGCTGGTTTGGAGTGATGCTGACCAGACAACACAACCAATAGCATCTTTGCCCTTCAGGAATGGGTGATAGACAGTTATGGGTGTACTTTTAGTGTGACAAGATGGAGACAAGAACTCACCTGACCAAACAACACCACTCTGACTTGATCATGTTAAAGTAGTAATTTGTTGGGTAGGTAATGTAATCTCCACTTTTAATTTTTGAAGTATTTGTCTTCAAATACATTTCCTGTCAATCTGTTTTAACAAGAATACGCATTATTTTTCTCTTGGACTTTAAATCAAGTACTCAAGGTGAAATTACAAGTGATTTAAGAGTTATGAACACTTTAGTTGTCTATAAGAGTTTCAAACTCTTGGGATGCTTCAATCAAACAATTATGGTGAAATCGATAACAGAAAAACAGATTGATCGGGAGATGCTGTAGGCAAAAGAGAGGGATCATGAGACAGCAGGGAAGCATGTTGCTTGTGAATCCTCTGTGGCATTAAGCAAGAGGGAGGGAAAGGTGAGAAAAGGAAGGTTAGGAGAAGGCCTGTAGAAGTTGGGAGTTGGAGAACTATTTAAGTGTTAAATTAGATTCTTTACAGAAGATAAAAAAAAAAGGGAAAGAGGAAGGGAGCACAGGGACATCCGCAAGAGAGAGGCAAATTGCTCTGACCTTGAACAGTGCATCACGGGACACTGTATAATATGTTTTGGGTGTCATCTCCAATGATACGCCTTGATATTTCTAGATGGAATAAGTGAGGGGGCAGGGTGGATGTTTAAATAATCACATATGTCAGATGTAATGACAGCTAACAGTACAGTCACATTCATCCTTACACTTAGCAGACCACAACTACACAGGAAAAATGACAGGCTGAAAATATGAAATGCTCAAAACATGGACATGCAAATACACAAAGACAAGCACACATCTCAGCAACCATCAGTTACATCTAGCAAGCATAACAATTACACCTGCAAACAGTGTGGTATATGAGACAGATGTGCTCACCTGGCCCAGCTGTTCAGAGTGCTGATGCAGCTCCTCCAGGATGGGCAGGGTCTGCTCCTGGGTGCAGTGCTCCAAAATCCTTTGGATGACTCTGCAGCCATAAGGGTGTGTGGAAAGCACAAACACCTGCGAAAGGAAGTAAAAAAAGAGCAGATTAATACAAACAAAGTTTCACAAAAATTACAGCATAACTACAATATTAAACCTGCACTAAACTGGATTAAAAAAGGTAATATTAAGATGCGTCTTTACTAGTAGGGCAGTGACTGGCAGCTGAGCAGTTGATGCCAACAATAATAACCCCACCTGTCCCTGGAAGGCATCAATAATGAACTGTAGGGCCTGGGGTTGGACACACTCGATACACTTCTGCACCACATGGTTGCCATTCTGGTCCTTGACACACTTCAACACGTGGCCATCCAGCTCGCGGACAATGTCACTCTGAAGTGAAGAAATTATAGCACGGGGAAAAAATTGTAACATGTCACTGTGTTGAAATGGAAGACTGTAATATGTTGGATTGATAAAAAAAAAAAAAAGAAAAAGACCTAAATAAAGCACGGTTATCAAAATCGTTAAAAAGTGAAATCTCACTTACAATTACCTGCTGGTCTGAGGAAATGGACTCCAGGGCTTTCTGAATGACCCTGCAACCATACATCTGCAAAGCCAGGGGAAGGACGTGCCCACGGATACGTGTTGCCAAAGCCAGCTTCTGGTCAGCGCTTCCAAACTGCACAAAACAAAAACATTCTATTGCACATATGCTACAGAAGTCTTTGGTCTAGTTAATATTGTGTGGTTACTGAAATTACACCTAGAAAAACTTAACAGCACCAACCTCAAAAAACTTTTGGATGACATAGTTCCCAAATACATCAGTCATCAGTTGGTAGGCCGCTTGCAGAATTTCTCCAAACACCATCTGCCTCTCAGCAGGAGTGGCCCTCTCTAGTTTCTGCTGGATAAATCTAGACAGACAAGATTGGAACAAACATTAGATTGGCACCCCAACGCAATGCACTCAATGTGTTACAGTTTACAGCCAGAATAAAGCAGCATAGATAAGCCAGAAAGCATATCTTAAGACACCTGGATCCATGTTGGTCTTGAGAGAACTCCACCATGTGTCCCGGCAAGTCACGGAGTTGGAGGTTTGGAAAGCGGTTGTTTCTAAAGTCTTCCAGTAGGCGGCTGCGTCCGGATGGCATGACATCGGAGCGACTGTAGCGGGGCCGAGATGGAGGGAACAGCTGGCTGCTGGAATTGAACAGACTGGACGTCCCGCCAGCGCTTCGGTACTTGGCCTCAGCTCCAGGAGCTGCAGAAATGTAACGCCCACTGCCATTTGTCAGGCCACCTAGGATTACAGAATGACCGGATACTGTTGTAGTGGTGGCAGCTGTTGACCATAAACAACATAGTCAAACAGTGTTTGCTTTGTGATGCAAGACAAATTTCTGAAAAATATTCTGTTAATAAAAGTACAATCAAATCAAACACAGCAGCAAAAGATGGTCTGTGGGACTGCATAGTGAATTACCTTAAAATCAATTTAACACTAAATAATCATTTCCACACCATTCCCATGAATATTAGGCTTACCTAGGTGAAGGCTGGAAGAGGATCCATGAGAGGAGGGCAGAGAAGGTGGAGGAGTGAGTGGGGAGTGACCTGGTGTGAGGCCAATGGGGCTGGGTGAAGAGGAGTAACCCAGGCTGTTGTAAAAGGGCTGGCCGATGGGAGTTAAATTGCTGCCACCGCGTTTGTATAGGTCAGAACTTGCCAACAGGGAGTCCCTGCGAGATACGCTGCTACTGGTAGAGCTGGATACTGGGAGGGAGGGGAAAAAAAAAGAACCAGTGTAAGAAAACAAGACAAACAATTCCTTTAATCTTCATTTCACTTAGGGCTGAGTCACTGACCAGAAGAGCCAAAACCTCCAAGAGCAGAGCCCAGGCCTACGCCAAGGGAGCCACCAGTACTGCTGAAGCCCAGTGAGGAGCTTGGTGGTGCAGCAGAGGTGTGTGAGAAAAGGGAGCTGCTCTGAGAAGTGTTAGGGACTGATCCAGAGCCGTAGAATGAGCTGGATGGCAGGCCACTGCTGGGTGGGGGAGCCTGCTGCTGCTGCTGCTGGGGTTGAGGTTGAGGCATGGAGCGGTACAGCCCGTTGGCAGGAGGACCAGACATGTTGTTACCAGAGCCAGATGCTGATACTGCAGCTGCTGGTGGAGGGAGAGAGGGGAGTGTGAGGAGTAAAAGGAAAGCAGAGGTCAGAATGGCCTAGAGTGGTACTTAACAGGGAGGATTGGATCCTCATCCAAAATGAGTTGGACAGGTGGGCTAGTGATTACCAGCTTGTGCTGCTGCAGGGTTGATGAGGAGAGGGGTCTGGACTAGACGAACTGGCCCACCTAGACCAGTTCGGGCTCCAGGGCCCATCACCAGGGCCCCAGTCTGGTCATAATAGGCTGCTGGGGCCAACACTTGATAGCCTGAAAGATGTGGAACATATTAAAAGAAAGAAAGCACATACACACACAGTTAAAAAGTCACTCAATACCAAGGGAGGTGTTTTAGTGTTAGAACAATGACTAAGTCTAGTATATTACTACAGACCATACTTACAGAGCAGTCCAAATGACAACATCAAAACAGTGAAGACAAATGTGTTTGGCTGTTAGTGTCTTTGGTTATATGAAGTGGTCTACCAACCAGACATTCCTGCATATGCCAATGCAGGGTTTGCAGCAGCTGCTGCAGCTAGAGATTCTTGCTGACTCTGTTGGCCTTGCCCCGGTGTAAGAGGCCGCTGGTTGTTCCCTGTGCGCATCACCTGGAGGAGAAGGTAAGGGTATGGTCACACTGACAGGCTGCCAAAGCACAGCACTGAAAGCTTTCAAAGCTTCCTGAAAACGTTGTTTCAAATCGCAAGCATTTCCATATAATAAGACTAAATTAATTAGATTTGTTGATAGTTTCCTAGCAACATAAACAAAACAACCTGTAACATATTGATTTAAATGTTGCTCAATTCTGATTGGTGCACAGAAGTATGTGACATCACCTTTTTCCAACCGAGTATGGCGCGATATTACCATCTTTAAATCAAGAGCATGCTCTTTCGGATTGAGGGGATGCTGTATTAATTTCGTGTTCAGATTTTGTAATTCTCTCTCAAAACCCTGCTCTCGCACACAAATGGCACCTGCTTGCACTTGCTCAAAATGAATGCTTGCACTTGGATAGGTTGTTGCTTGTGCAGATTTCTTCTCTGCTCTTGGATTTTTGTGCAACAATCCTATCAAAATTCCCTAACCAATAGAACGCCGGCTGCAGTGTAAGCCAATGAAATGATCATTCGCTTTACTTCTTACAGCGTCCCGCACGGGTGGTTACTCTTTAACAGGGTGGACAAACAGCACAGAAGGCAGTAGTGATAGATGTAGCAATCCCAAGTGACAGCAAGATTAGGAAGAAGGAACACGAGAAGCTCGAGAAATACCAAGGGCTTAAAGAAGAGCTAGAGAAGATGTGGAAAGTGAAGGCTTTCCCCTGTGGTAATCGGAACACTCGGGGATGTGACTCCCAAACTGGAAGAGTGGCTCCAACAGATTCCAGGAACAACATTCGAGATATCTTTCCAGAAGAGTGCAGTCCTAGGAACAGGTAAGCTACTGCCCAGGACCCTCAAGCTCCCAGGCCTCTGGTAGAGGACCTGAGCTTGAAGGGGGAACAGACCACCTGAAGGGGCGAGAGGGGGAGTTTTAAAAATTCTTTTACTATAATACTTATTATATATACACACACACTGGATGCCAGCGCCCGTACTGTTTATTTTACGATCATAGCTACATGTAGTAGTAGCCGTATATAGCACACCGATGTGGGTTGGTGAGGGGAAAAACGTCACCTTCATGACTCAGGAGAGCAGTGATGGCATAACCGAAATCATGTTGATGACTCGGTTCTTCAGTTCCCATTCATTAAAATCTACTACTCGTTTTTTTTGAGTCAGTCATGAATGTTTCTTCAAGTCGTTCCTTCATTTTACACGAATGAGAGATATAGATGATAGAGATAGATAATAACACATGTTGTAAAAATGTACATTTTACATACTTTGTATATGAACATGGTTAATTTTGACCTGGTTAAAGTTCCACACAAACCATTTACATATGTACCAATATACAAATTACAGAAGCGGACATCATATACATGACAAAATAAACCCTTTCCTAACTAATGTTATGGTTAGAAGGTTGAAGGCATTAAGATATGTTAGGTTAAGTGGCAATGTCTAACCTTTGACTTTATAAAAACCATTAACAGTCTGCACACAGCAATAGTTTGAGTTGGCTGGTAACTGTTTCTATATTAGCTATATGGTGAAAATATACATGACTTATCTGACTTGATTAGAAAGTTAATACTGTCACTAATGTTAGCCATTTAAAGTTAACTTATGTGATAACACATAAAATCCCTCATCTGTCTGTTTAGCAAACTAATGATGTTAATTTTGCTGCACTTGGCACAAAGCTAGCCATTTTAATTATTATCTAGCAATTAGCTAGCATTAATAAGCCTCACAACAACATTACTCATTTTATGAACCTTCTTCAAAAACCTCTTGACGTCTTCAAGTTTGTCAGTCGTGCTTTTGCCCTGTTAAGCCTGCATTTACTATTTAATAATAAGTTAAGAAACTATTTTTTTTCTTCATCCAGCTTTATGGCGATTGGCATCCATTTGGTGCATTACCGCCACCTTCGACTACAGAGAATTAAACAGACAATAGACTCAATATCTACATCCCTCTATTTGCTCAGGTCTCCCAGTTTGAAACTCTGTTTTACAGAAGAGGATTAGGGCCACATGTGAAATATAAATTTTTTTTTAGTTCTAACTTTAATCTCAGAATAAAAAAATGTAAAAATTAAAAAAGTTCACATTGGACTGACAGTGCAGTTAATGGCGCAACACAGAGCTGAATGCACTAAATGGATGACATCCACCGTAAAACTAGATGAAGAAAAGCTGAAGGGGTGTAGATAACTATGATCATAAAATAAACAGTACGGGCACTGGTATACAGTATAAAATGTTAAGTATTATAGTAAAAGAAAATGTACAGCTGCTGGTATATATATATTTACCGTACATATAATAAAGTTGTGGAGAGCGAGAGTGGATGAACCCAGTTAAAGAGTAACCACCCATCCGAGATGCTTTACGAAGTAAAGCGAACGATCATTTCAGCTGGCATTCTATTGGTTGGGGAATTTTGACAGGGTTGTTGTACAAAAAAAAAAATCCAAGTGCACAGCAAAAATCCAAAATCCAGGAGCAGAAATTCCACAAGTGCACAGAAGAAATCTGCACGAGTAACAACCTATCCCAGTGCAAGCATCCATTTTGAGCAGAAGCAGAGCAAATCCAAGCGCTAGCAGGTGCTATTTGTGTGCGAGAGGAGGGTTTTTTGAGTGAGTGAGTGAGAGAGAATTACAAAATCTGAACATAATAAAGTATGCTCTCAAACCAAAAGAGCATGCTCTTGATTGAAGATAGTAATATCACTCCATAACTGAGCGGCACCCATTTTAACCCAAGGAGAGAAAGAAAAAACAGACATCCTTCGTTTGAAACAAAATACAAAAGAAAATTCTAAATTTACTGCTGCACTGTGAACATCAGTCAATTTGCAATGCATGTAAAATGCTTCAAATTTTGACCCAGACTGCACCTGTATAACTACAATGTGAGCTCCTTTCTCTTACAATGAAAGTGATCATGTTTTTACTTAATTTTCTACTCCATATTATACCATTAAGTATCTCCATTACCATTTATACATGGAAAGAAGTCTGTGTATGTACTGTGAAAGGGGCTACATCTTTTATTGTGCAACCTGTGTTGTAAAATGAGAAATAAACAAACCTTGAAATAAAGCCCAATTGCTTTAGTCTGCCCACATTAGCTCTGAGTTGTCTTTATGAAATAGTTTAATATGGGTGCAATTTGTTAGTTTCATTCAAGACAGGCGTTTCACAACGAGCCCTGCCTTTCTGAGCCACCTTTATGAAACACCTCTCAGATCAAGCACAACATTTCCTACCTGTTGTTGGCCTGGCCCTGGTCCCTGATTGGATGCTTGCTGATTAGCTGAGTGATTGGCAGTAGATGCAGCCTGTTGTTGGAAAAGATTGGCCGGGTACACACCCCAAGGAACGCCATAGTACTGCGGTGGAACCACTGTGGGCCCTGAGCAAAACATTTTGATGTTATACATCTTATACAGCTGATCAAAGTACTTCTATTTTAACACAAGGGATGGATAACTGCTTTATGATCACCTGCAAGCGTGGCTGCTGCTGCCAGCCCTGCAGCAGTGTAGGGATCAGTGCCAGGGGGGGCATTAATGATGTAAGGGTTTGGCACAAATGCAGGAGCAAGGCCAGCTGGGAAATATGAGAAACAGCTATGTAATTCACATTTGCCAATCTCATTCAAATGACCATGTAACTGTAAAAACAGGTCTCTAGACAACTTGACACAAAGTGTTTTAACTGTATTACGTAACACTGAGTAACACAAACAGCCAGACTTACCAAGATGCTGCTGCTGGGCTGCAGCCAGAGCATATTGTTGCTGCTGAGCTGCAGTGAGCTGCTGAACAGTCAGGGTATTAGATCTCTGAAACAACTGGAACAACAAAAAAAAACCTCATCATCATAAGGATCACAATCTGTTGAGCAGACAGATCTCTTCATAAATATGTTTTTTTTTTTTTAAACAGACCTGCTGCTGAGAGTTGTAGTCAAACAATCCTACTGGAGTCCCTGAGGAGTCCACCTGTATCTGGTTCCCAGCATAGTCAAACTGGAAGGACTCCACACCAGCTTGCTGCTCCATACCTCCCATGTTCTGAGCCTCCTGGTTCTGGAAATCCTCAGCTGGGGCCTTGTTTTGGGCAGGGTTATGTTGTTGGAGGGCGTGGGCGTGGTGGTGATGGTGGTGGTGGTGGTGGTGGAGCTGTCCCATCATCTCCAAACCGGTCTGACTGGGACCCATCCTCTCCACAGCCTCGGTGGGGGAAGCTTGGCGGCTTCCAGGGGTTGGACTGGGAAACAAAGAAGTTACACGTCAGCACACGTCACATTACTACAAAAGCAGGAAGTCTAGTGAAGTCAATAAAACTAGATGCCTCATTTGGACATTTCTATTATGTCTTCATTGTTTGGAATTTCTATACTAACATTTGACTAAACAAAAGAACATCGATATCACCTGTTATAATAACATCGGCCATTCTAAAATGAGAGGATAATTTAAAATGAGGCTTGAATGAGAGGGGTTGAGTTATAGCTCAGTCTCAATTTAAAACCACTATAGTTATAAAGCTTCAAACAATAGGTAGCAGTTCACTATCTTACTGCAAAATGAAAACCCACTTGAAATCTTTGCAGTCTCTGTCCATGCCGTTTAGGAGACCTCTTCCGTTGGCTTTAGCGGGATCATTCTCCTCGCCCACCTTCATTTCTGGACTCTTGTCTTCTTCAAAGGGGGACACTTTCTCTTGAGCATCACCCTTCTCTCTCCCATCTTGGTCAACAACTCCTCCACCACCCTTAATTCATAAAAAACAGTTGGTAAGACTATGCGCTAACCTTGAGAATAAGCATTTAATAAGCAGAGACAGAAGCCCCTGTTTTTGAGTTCGATGCGAGACAGAAGTTTGACTTACATAGCCACCGTTCCTGTAGCGACCATCCATCTTGTCACCAGGAGAGGAGCTCAGGACATACTCCACCATGCTCACACCCAGACCTCCACCTTCTGAGCGAGGTGAAAGCACAGAATTGGCATCACCATTCCCATGGAAACTCTGGCCAGGTTGTCGCTGCACCATGATTGGCTGAGATACTGAATGATCTGAATGAAAAGCCGTGATCAAATATCTGAATAGTACGGAATTACTGAACAGATTAAGGCAACACTGAAAAAGTCATGGTCAACGGGTGAGACAATGAAATTCGCAATCATACAATTTGAATACAAATCAACTTTAATACTGAAATCTTCATCTTGATGAAAGAAAAGCTACGTGAAAATACTATAAAGATATACAAGCCACTCACGAGATGATCCCCACGCATTTTCCCTCCACTCCTCTCCAAGAAGAATCCCTTTCCTTCCATCCTTGGCCAATTCATCAGAATCCCAGAGCTTTTTTGCTGGCAGAAGCTGCAAATAAATTGTACATATTTTCTAAGCATCTGCAAGACCACCCCATGTCCAAGTACAATGTAATGTTTGAAATATGCCACCATCAACCACATCTTATTTAAAGTTTGATGTTTAGTGGTTAGTTTTAAAGTTATTTGTTTTTATTGTAGTTTTGGTCAGCCAAGCATTTTTTCACTCCATCAAAAACCTACTGGAGTACACAACGCTTATCCTTATATACTCAAGCTGGCTGTAGCGATTACAGGTACAGTTCATGGAGAACACTTTACTACAATTTTATCCTTAATGACTACTGCAGTGTAGTTTTAAAATAAAATATTCACTCTTGTATGCGCAAATTCAAAATATGACTGAACTACTATTCATCTCAATCCTACCACAACTCGGTTAAGCTTGCAAGCATGAGTGAGTCTATCTCCCACTTTTCCATTATTAAATGGAAAACAATGTTCTTAAATTAAATAGAGAGAAAAAATTATGAAATTTTATTAGCTGGCCAACAATCAAAAAGAGCTGGTTCTCTAAAATCGGAAGTTACAAGCCTTGGTATTATTATAATAGACTCAGACTTAAGGTTCAAATCCCACACAAAGAGGGTGACCAATGCAGCTTTCTGTCATTTGAGAAATACTGCTAAGGTACAGTCATTCCTAGCCCATCAAGATGTCAAAAAACGTGTTCATGCATTTATCTGAAGTAGATTTAATTCTTTCATTACCGGTCTTCCAAAACAATCAATTGATAAACTACAATTAATTCAAAACTCTGCTGCCAGGCTTTCAACTACAACAAGAAAAAGAGAGCACATCACCCCAGTTGTAGTGAACCTGCACCAGCTCCTGGTGTCTTCTAGGATTGATATGAAAGTTATTTTACTTGTTTACAAGGCTCTTAATGGTTTAGGACCAGCCTATATTATTGAATCTTTGTCATTTTATAATCCTTTATGGCAACTTAGATCCTCTGCTGCTGTTTAAAAAAAATATATAAACTCTCACACAAATAAGAAAATTGGCAGGTCAGCCCTTTTTGACTATGCCCCAAAACAATGCAACTCCGCACACAAGGTTATAAGAGATGCAAACTCTGAACAATTTTAAACGACAATTGAATACGTATTTATTCAGCATTGCTTTTAACAAATTGTCACTCTTCCCTGTCTGGTTTTATCTGTCTTTGACATATTGAATCGTTTTGTTATACTGTTTATTTCTTGACATTTATTGGTCATATGCCTTCTTTGTTTTAGTGTTCTTTCAAATAATACATGCTTTTGCTAATTGCGGTTTCTCGTCTTTGTTACCAATC
Organism: Gadopsis marmoratus; assembly: GCA_036023855.1. Taxonomy (NCBI): domain Eukaryota; kingdom Metazoa; phylum Chordata; class Actinopteri; order Centrarchiformes; family Percichthyidae; genus Gadopsis; species Gadopsis marmoratus. Next base: position 15,575 of record JAVQJF010112587.1, read on the forward strand.
TGCTTGTTTGGTTTTTTCTTCTCTCTCTCGAGTTCTTGACTTATATCGTAAAGCACTTTGAGCAACACCCCCTGTATGAAAGGTGCTATATAACATAAATATTATTATTAGTCACAAAACCCGTTCTCTCCTTGCTCAATCAAATCTATGTATAGGAGCAAACTACATATGTCTTATGGTTACCTTTGAAGCACAGACAGGGCGAGTATTTCATACAGATTTTTAAGGAGGGATGTTAGGCCCAAAAACCCCTTACCTCTCCCATGCCCCTTGACTCCAAAGCAAGAGCTTGGAAGTCATAGTTCATTTCATCCACAGCACGGACCTGAGACAAAAGAGAAGAAAAACTGGACTGTAACCACAAAGCACCCAGATGGCCACAAAACAGAGACTTTAATAGATATAATAGCTGTGTTCATTGCAGAGCAAACCAGCCAATGTACTCACTGATTGTTGTTCAATTTTACTCACATTTTGGTTCTCTCTTTTGTTTCAATAGGCCGTTCAGCCAACAAAAGATTACTTTTCAATACAGAGGTATCAAAATGAAGTTTCTAAATAATTAAAACAATACAAACAACCACAATTGGTTGAAAGAAAGAGAAACAACTTAACCCCCAGATTCAACATCAGTTTCTGCTTTGAAATATGAAATTCATACGCCCATTTAACTATCCATTAGTTATCCAATCACCAAAGTACAACTCTGTCAAGAATAATTTTCATACGAGTCATTCTTTGTGCATTTTATGCACCATGGCTGTTAATGTGGGAACTAATATGGATTTTAAAACTTAAGACAGGTAATGTGATCAAATCTAATCCAGCAAGTCCAGTTTGAGTAACAAATCCATAAATCTGAAAACTTTTCAGGTGCCAAAACACTGTATGACACATTAATACTGTAAGACAGGATATTATACTGCAAGTCTGGTCAGATGCAACTGATTAAAATCACACCCCTGTTGTATAAACGCAGTGGCCAAAGCACTGGTCTCCCACATTCTATACTCTGCAAACGAGGAGGCTGTGTTTTTAAAAGCAGTGCTGGTGACCTGTCCAGGGTGCACCCCACCTCGAACCCAATGTGTGCTGGAATAAGCAACTACGGAGAGAGGATGGACCCAGAACTTGAAAAGGTTTGCAATTATGAAGGAAGTCAATTTTCTTAAGTTTGCTTGGAAAAGTGTGAAGGCTTGAGCATCCTACACAAGACGCATTACTGGACGGACACACACCTTCACTGAAAATGAAGCAGGATAAGTTTAAATGAATTACTTACGTCAAATAAAGCACCAGGGTGTAGATCAGGTGTAGCAAACATTTCTATTTTCTGGATTGTTTTCAGATTAATTTAATGAATTACTACATTAATTAATCTAGATTCATTAAATTATGGACTTTAATTATTCAAGCGGGTAGTTGCTGCCTTTTCTCTGCTGTGTTCTTTCAGCAACAAAGACTTTAATTGCCTGTTGGTGTTATTTCGGTTCACAGTTTAACAGCCACTGGGAATCGGGGACCATTTTTATTAGCTGTGATTATTTGGTTCCTCAATGCAGTTCCTAAATTATTTATATACATTGTACTCTATAATTAACTGGAATTAAAAAAAATGCCAATGCAGAAAACTGCCTGCCAGCCTACATTTCACCTTGAATTAGTCCTTGATTTCTTACACAATCCCATTTTCTTTTTATGGGAGATGAATTTGTCATTTAACATTTGAAATAAAATTGCTCAACTCCACAGTATTAAGCTCTTCTAACAAAAGCTACTGACATTTTTCCCATGCTCCAACTACAATAAAACATGCGTAGAGGATGGGCTGGGCTTACACCTGGTGAAAATCAAAGATTAAGCACCTGGTGTAAGTGGTGACAGGTCTTATTGTTTGGGGTACACATCACTTTAAGCCCAAAGCAAAGCGCTGCAGAGCAGTTAAAGCCCACTGGCAAGTTATCCAGTGAAATTTACACATTTTAGCATGCAAGTGCTTGAATTGAGCTTTATTCAGATTTTCTTCATTATGTTGCTTTCTAGAGTTGACATATCTAACCCATATGTCTGATGGGTCTTTTTCTGAATTGTGAAAAAGAGGGTGTGCTCTAAAAATGGTTAATAGGAAATCATGATGGCTGTTTTGTTTACAAATGGTGTGCATTATAGGTGAAATTGACATCCCTTCCCCAAACCACCACCGTTCACAAAAGTATAATACATTAACAGTATAGGTTTAATTATTGATACAATATTCAGTGACACTTGCAACCTTAGCAGATACAAATTACTGCTCTAAATGAAATAGCCTTACAATGACTAGTCTCTGAATGAAGACGATTTACCTGATCAACATGATTAGCATCTCCAGTTGGCCAGCGATGCTTGCTGGGTGTGCAACCTCCAAGCTGCTCTCCGGGCTGCCTCTGAAAGAAGTATCCAACTGTGGCGTCATCCTGAGATCGGCCACTCAGCGGAGGTTGTGGGGTACCTGGGGAAGGGTTAACAACCCTGTCCATGCCCTGCAAATGTGGAACTCCAGGAGCCTGTCCAGCTCCCCCAACTGTGGCTAGGGGCCCTCCACCGTGAACTCTGACACCTCCAGTCTCAGGAGCACCATTTGCATGCAGCATCCCACCTCTTGTCTCCTGCCAGGCCACGTCATTCATACCTAGGATGCTGCATGGAACGCTCATTCCACGGGAAAGCCTAAACAACAGATAACGTTGTGATTTTGTCAATGATAGTCGTCATTCACGTTCACCTGTGTCCAGTTTAGCCATAAACACCAGTGTTGTGTTGACATGAATATGAAATGTTGTTATTGTAGATGGCTCTTTTGTGAAGTTCTGCATAACAACAATTGACTTGAGCGACTGCCTGTCACAAATAACTATCTATATGGTTTAAGTTACTTTTAATAACCACAATAATAGCCCATTATAACATTACAGATTACCCTGATAGGCAGTGACGAAAGCTGTAAGTTACCACATTTGGCTTTCATTGCTGAATCTGAACTTTTGAAGTACACTTGAACAAAAGGACGCACATAAAAGGATACGAAATGTATAACTGGTACATCTTAATTTTCTTTGCTTGGACATGGCTACTTCCGCTACGGTGCAAGGTTTTAAGTGACAGTTAATGTTTCCCTTAAAATGCAAATGTAGTTATATGGTTTGCTCACAACGGGGCAATTTAGCTGTTTCCTGGTCTACGAATGGGAAAGGCAAGAACACAAAGCATCTGTCAAGAATGTTGATGGCTTGCAGTACCGAGAATGCTAGGTAACGTTGTCGCTAGCCTAGTGTTAGCTGGTGATCATAGCCACCGCAACGCTACCGCTGATGTAACGTTACTAATGGTTAAGAAGAGACACTCGATGCTATCACATAGCGTTACAGATTTTTTTTTTTTTAAATCCACGTTTAGAGTTGTCGCTTGCTTTAAAAAAAAATATGTAACTGGATACAACGGCACACCAACATTACGACAAGCCGACGTGCAAGCCTTTCGACAAGCTAGCTAGCTAACCTAGCCTAGCTAACCTAGCCAGCAAGTCCGCTGCTAATAAGCAAGCTAACTTAGCGGCTTTGACTCGGAATTCACGCAGATGGTTCCAAATAGGCAATTACGTACCATTGTTGACTAGAATTGATTTTTACGGCAAATTATTTAGTGGCACTACTCGCGCAAATCGAACATGTTTCGTATTAGCCAATATTACTTCACTGGAGTGGGAATTAGCAACCTCTTTAGCTAACCGCAGCGGCCCTGCTCTGTTTATTATGGGTTGGCGACGCTAGACATCAAAGTTAAATTCATGCACATATTGTTTGGTTTTGCAGTAAACTGGTTAACTCCCGCGCAAGCCGGAAATCAGGCCGTTTTTCTTGCCTCGAAATGCCACAATGGCAGCGTGCAAGAAGCCACACACACCAGAAGAGCTACCATGGGCGCTAGCAAACGCTAATTGCCAAGTTGGGCTGAGCTAAAACGCCAAACCTCTGTGGCTAAACAACATGGCCCCCCCCTTCAAGTTCCAAACAGAGGGGCCTTAACCACTAAACAAAAGGGGAAATACTCGCACCACGGCAGTCGCGTTCAAACCAAGAGGCTTTACGCAGCTTTTGCTGTTCGACGTGAACAAATAACGGGAGGGGGGGGCAAAGATACTCACGCGTTGTCGTGTCGAGAGAGGGGTCTGTGCGCGTTGCACGCCGTCAGCCCAATTCTATATTGTTTTGTTGCCTCGGAGAGAGCGACGATTTCGCCAGGCTCGGTAGTCGGAGCTCGGGAGTTTTGCCTACGCTAGTGCCCCCTCCCTGTAAATACCGTGAACTACCGTAGACATGCGTATAACAATGTCAATGTACATCTGCGAGCCCAACGTACCTTCTGCACACCGCGGGGAGGCAACGCGCGTCTGCCTCGAGGTGGACTTTATGTGCCCCGCAACCTGCCATCCAGCATCTTAACAAACTATCGCTGTGCCGCGCATGACGTCCTTCGACGGGCGCTCTCGTGCTGCCGCCGCCGCCGCCGCCGGATCATGTGAAAGTCGCCTTTAGTTTTGAATGGATGCTTATTAGATGGCGGCTAATAAAATGTGGTGGCCGTGGTTGGACTCTGCAACAAAGCAGAACAGGCTGAAAACCAATGTTCCGGGTTTACGGGAAGCCCCGTAACGGGAATTACATCAACAAAACTGTCGCGTAATGCTTCATCGTGCAGTTACATTTGGCTGATCCTGGGTCGGGTGGGTCCTCGTGGTCCAGCACGGCCCTCCTCCACACAAGGAAACCCGACGCGATCCAATCACATGTCCCTTTTACAGGCTGTGATCTCACCTCCCTGTTTCCGATTGGGCTGCTATATTTAGGAAACCACCCTGTGCTTTATAAAGAGATCGCCGTGGTTTCTGGTAAAGGCTCTGGAGTTTGGAGACGGGATCGGGGCCCCGGGCACGGGACAAGTCTGTTCAGGCTCATTCGGCGCATGAATGCGGCGAGAGTGAGCACGGCGGGACCCGCCCGCGCCTCGGATGCGACATTTGAGCGAGCGCCCGCAACCAAAAACAGGGAGGGATGGCGGACATACGCAAGAAACTTGTCGTGGTTGGGGACGGCGCGTGCGGGAAGACATGTCTGCTGATCGTATTCAGCAAGGACGAGTTCCCCGAGGTGTACGTGCCGACTGTGTTTGAGACGTACGTGGCGGACATCGAAGTGGAAAACAAGCAAGTGCAGCTGGCCCTGTGGGACACCGCCGGGCAGGAGGACTACGACCGGCTGCGTCCCCTCTCCTACCCGGACACCGACGTCATCCTGATGTGCTTCTCCGTGGACAGCCCGGACTCGCTGGAGAACATCCCCGAGAAGTGGGTCCCCGAGGTCAAGCACTTTTGCCCGAACGTGCCCATCATATTAGTGGCCAACAAGAAGGACCTGCGCAGCGACGAGAGCGTGAAGAACGAGCTGTCCCGGCTGAAGCTGGAGCCCGTGAGGACAGAGGACGGCCGGGCCATGGCCGCGCGCATTGGCGCGTATGACTATTTGGAGTGCGCCGCCAAGACCAAGGAGGGGATCTGGGAGGTGTTCGAAACCGCAACACGGGCGGCCTTGCAAAAGCGGAAAGCGCAGTCAGAAAGTTGCGTGAACTGCTGCGCGCTGATGTGAGTCGACGCCGCCGCCTGGAGGGCCGTGACGCGCAGGCGAGACGCTCCCAGCGCCGGGGGTCCGCGTCAGAACACGCGCGGGGCCGCGGCCATGGTTTTGGGTGCTCCCTTGTGATCAGACGACCTTGGTTGAACCAAAACCAGTGACTGCGAACAAGTTGTTTTGAACACACACACACACACACACACAATCATCAGATAATCGGTGTGTGTGTGTGTGTGAACTGCAGTGGTTTCAGCATGTTGTCCTGGGTCACATGACCCCAGTCTGACAGGCGGAGGGGTAAAAAGGACGCACCGCCACGGTTCAGCGGGCGCCTTATTTGTCCCCCTGCTAACATGGACATGGCCTTTCCAAAGGACTGCTTTTGATCCAAGATTTCAATTGCTCACTTTTATTTTTCAAAGTGTTTGCATAGGCCACGGCCTCACTGCCAAGGTTATACTTTGTATTAAGCAAAGCAGTAAAAAAAAAAAAAAATAATAATAATAAATGCACTCGTTATTTATGTCCACTTTGTATTGTAACATGACTGTAATTCGTTTAGGAAAGTACTCAGCATCTGTACCCACAGAAAGCCTTTTTTTTAAAGCAGGGATAGGTGCAAGGATGCCCACAGTGTTCTGTATAGTTTTATGTTATTTTCAATAAAGACATAGCTGAAGTTTACAGTTAATGAGATCAGTTGTCTCAGGTTTGTTAGTTGGAAAATGCCTAGTTCAGTAGTTTTTATGCAACAGGCCAAATACCACCACAGGTCTAAGAGACTACACATTGGCCAGTCTTGAAGAGGGCTAACCATATTGTCCAGTGTAGTTCTGAAAAGTTTTCAAGCAGATGTTTGCACAAACAGTTGATAGAAATATAATTTTTAAGTTTGCTAAGCATGCTTCGACCCCAAATCTCATGCTTGCTGGTGGCTACAGTGACTCGTTTTTGTGGGGGTGGGGGGCATTGATGAAATGGGTGCTTTATGAACATGGATTCTAAAACAATGAAGTTGTGCAAATACGCTGTAGCCTGTAAGTAGCACAACCAGCAAAGGAGGGTAAATGCTTTTTACTTACAGCTCGCTGAACCAAATCATTTGAAGCACATAAACCCAGGGCTGGCTATCTCAGAAGCTGGCATGGCTCAGTCGCTTCAAAGACTTGGAAGACATGCTTGATATTTTCTATTTATCTACAGCTTAATTTCCAGTTATGTGGGTGATATTTCCAAGAGAAGAATGAGGATGTGATATGATTTCGCATGTGAGTGCTTTGCTCAGTGGAACATGTTTTCTTAGAAAGCGTCACGAGAAGAAGAGTGGGCTTTGTCACAGCTCTGAGCCAGTAGCCCACGCTTATATGGGATTAAGCCATTTAATGGCAATTAAAAATGTAATATATGCTATAAAAACCCCAATCTTACAACAATTGCAGAAACCTAAACAAAAGGGTATCCCTTTGACTAAAACACTAAACAACTAAATGTAAAGTTGTTTTTTTTCCCGAAGCTGTAAAGCGTTTGCTTACAGCTGTAAAACTGAATTTGTTGCACAAAAAAGTCAATCTTCCATCTTAATGTCTTCCATTATGACCCTGAATGTCTCAAATTTATCACTGCATTGGAGCTAATTTTCCATTCTTGTGTGGTTTTATTTGTATCTACACAGAAGAGTTGTGTCACTGTCCTCTAACATGATGGTGGGAGAACGTGTTCAAATGACAGCTATGGACATCAATTACAGAGAGAGACTTGCTACACTGGGAACCCAGGGTATAACCCTGGTGGATTTACTATGTGAGTTTTTCTTTTAGTGATAACTGGAGGCGAAAAAGCTCAGTTTCACTTTTAACACGTAATGTTTCTGTGGTTCAGTAAGCAACCACAGTAAAGCTAAATCAGAGTTTGAAAGTGCATCTTTTTTAAATCCAACCAGAGTTACTTACAATGGTGTAAACGTCACATTCCTCCCTGCCCTCTGTTGCTGGGTTTTATGCTGACTTACAGGACAGGAATGCATTGTCCTGGACTGGTTAACTTTCCCACACTGGCCCCCCCTCATGTGCCTCTGACTTTCAGTGTTGTTGGGTTATTATTCACCGATCAGATCATCCTTTTCTTTATTATACTTTTTTAAAGGAAAAAAAACTATGGAGCTGAGAAGAAAAATGTTGAAAATGTGCCAAATGTGTTTGTTTATAAGAGTTAATCAAATTATGACCGAAGTAATGCAATTACATAATTTCTAGATTTGAATGGTAGATTGGGTTCAGTGGAATTTTCTTTGAGGAAAAACAATCCAGAATGTAAAGAAACAAGCGGTACTGCTTTGGGAAAGTCAATAAAAGAATCAATGTGTGTCTCCACCTCTACTTTTCCATTCTTTTGCCTAATTTATTCACACTAAAGACAGATACGTAATGTGGTGTTGCAGCTGACATTAGTTTCAACATACTTACAAAGAAAAATAATGTATTTATTGACAATATGAGCTTTGTTGCTGTGTTTTGTGAATTACATCATCTATTGCATTTCTGATTTTCTTTTGGCAGGATACATTTATCCATAACTTTAATATAGGCCTCATGATTAGTTGTGGAAAGTAGCTTAACTAAGTAAATGTACACCGTTTAGAGGTACTTTACTTGAGTATTTCCAATTTATGATAGGTAATATTATACGTTTTACTCCACTGCATGTATTTGACAGCTGTAGTAAGTAGATACTTTGCTGATTATTATTTTACATTCAAAACATATGAGCTTAGGATGCATGCCTGTAGAAGTAACTGCCCAGCAGTAATTGAAAACAGCTCTACCCCATTAAACTATGACATTAAAATACAGCGTACACAGGAATGCATCAAGAGTTATAATCCAATAATATGTTACTTTACTTTACATTTTTTAAACTCTGAATACTTTTTCTACCACTGCTTGTGATTACACAAAGCTATTATTGGAAAAATCTATTCATGTATTCCAAAGGGTGTGTAGATTTTAGGACTTAGCTTTTTACTATCAAAAACTGTCAAACCTGACTCTGTATCTGTACTTATTCCCATTCTATATTGATAAGAGAGCTTGTGTGTCACAAGAGGCTATTTGTGTATCTGCTAAATTTAGACCTGAGGATACAAATGACTAATGGGCATACTGTATATGTTGGGTGTATACGTACATATAGTAATATTTTCAAATGAAACCATATTGGAATTATTCGGTGTGTTGTTTTATTAAGGAGTAACTATATAACTGTAAGTGTGAGGGAAGAAGCTTTGAGTCAAACTATAGCACTTTATGTCAGAATAATGCATCATAACACCTTCTTGGAGAAATTATCATTTTGAAGAAAATTTTACCAGTGAAAAATCACATCATAGTACCTTTGCTTTCACTCTTACTTTTATATGCCTGCCAAGAAGTATATTATATTCACATATATATATACTGTAGATATTATATAAGAAGTACACAGAGCTCTATGCAGTAAAAACTGTCTTTATTGAAGGCCACATTTTGTTCTTCTTTAAATAGTACAAGACACAAAGGGAGCACAGGAGGAGGTGAAATAACAAAATTAATAATTTGAAAAACAGAGTAGAGAGACAAGTATCATGGCTAAAGACAACATTTGTTAATATTCCATTTTGTATTTTTTGGTAAAATAGATTTACTGTTATGGTGGTTACACAGATACAGTCAATACAAACACTTTTAACCATGGTCAGTTAGTTGAATTTGGCAACAAACGGTAAAGGAATGTCAACGTCCATCTGTCTATCACCTACCCTCACAAATGGTTTAACACTTTTGCTTTTCTCCTTAAGTGTGTTAATGACATTGTTGTGGAAAGCATTCACACGTTTTACAGATATGTCAATCCAGGACTGGATGTCAGTTTGAAGCTGCTCCCTGGACACGTCAGCCAAAATGTTCTGGAGTTTAGAGCTCACAGCCTTTAGAAATTCCATAACAATTCTGCGAGCCTCTTCAACCTGCTTGGCAACATCAGCCAGGACCGGAGAGTTGATGGCATCATTGTATACATCAGTCAAAAAAGTGGTGAGCTTCTCTACATTCTGAGATTTTAGGGTTTGGAGAAACTTTTCACTTTGTTCAGTGGTAAACTGTATGAATGCAGAGAATTTGTTAATGATATCTTCCAACTGGATATCTCCCAGTTTCCTCACAGTGACAATCACTTGCTCCTGAATTTTCCTCAAAGCTACAAACAACTTATCGAAAATGTCTCTTGCTCTGATAACGTGGTTATAGCCAGGTAGGGTGAATTCAATGGCTTGGAAATAATCAAGGGCTGTCGTAAACATGGAGGCAAAGTACTCTGGAATCTTTTGAACAGCCTCCTCAGATACATCAGCAGCAAAAGCACTACATTTCTGGTAGACCTCAAGCCCAGACAGTTTCCGTTCATATCCAGGGATCTGGAACCTGGTCTCTCTCAGGAACTTAACAACAGCATCAAGAACAATTTCAACTTTCTTTTGGTACTCTTTGAGGATCAAAATGGTCTTATCAGTGACAGTTATCATAACACTAGAAGGATTTACTGCTGCAAGGTTGTCAACAGCCCTCTTGAACATCACTTTACCCTGCTTTGTAGCCTGTTCAAAAGAACCCTCAAGGCTTCTAGCATATCTGTAGACTTTGTCATATGTTCTGACAGCAGGATTAGACACCATTTGCATCACTGTGGGCACCTGCTTCTTCAGTCTCAGCATCATCTCATATGGCATCTCCATATTCCAGGTTGTCTGAAAGTTCAGTTTCTCAGAGTTCATCACAGACACCTTCAGACCCAAGATATCAATGTCTGTCGTTGGCTCAGACTGTGGGAAAAAGTCAACATAAAACAAAAAGATAGTTTACTAAACTATAAATACAGCATTTACATTGAAATCACAATCAAATGTAATTAATAAGCAAAGAAGCAATCAAAAATTATCTTACCGGGTAGCGACCATATAGTCTTGCTTTCACTTGTGCTGGACGCTTAGTCTGCATCTGAAGTGCAACGAGTCCTGCAGATGGAGTGGACACTGATATAACAAGGCCTTCCTTTGGATTTCCAGTAATCTCCTGATTGATTTCCATAGTCAGGTCAAGTAGATTGACCTTTGCTGAATTGGTAATGGAGGTATCTACTTTATCATAACTGAAGATGATGGTGCTGTCATGGTTTCCCTCTAGCATTGAGTGTTTTACAGACAGGACAGAGGCCATTTTAAATCCACCGACTGTGTTAACGTTGGTGTTGCCCTGAATTTTTCCAGTCAGAAACTCACATTCAGAGGTTGAGGAAGAATCAAATTTGATGATAAGGCTGTCCTGGTTAAGGATACTGGCATCAGTTTTGAGCGTGATCATTGCTGTTTTCATGGAGAACTCATAGGTCACATCACCCATTACAGGGATCCTGATGCTCTGAATTTTGGGCAGAGTGATTTTTGGAAGAGTCAGCTTGCTGAGGGCAGATGGAACATGCAAAGCAGGCATTGTGATGAGACTAAAGTCTGGCAGGGGAATGGTAAATGTGGACACCTCGACATTCATCACTGGAACTTTGTAGGCAGGGACTGTAATAGTTTTGGGCAACTCAATGTTATATTTTTCATATTCTGCCTTTGCGTTGTCATAAGATGTAGCCAACATGGCAGCAGCCTTATCCTTACTGATGAGCACTTTTTTGTGCAGAGTCTTGACATTGGTATTAATGGCATTGATGATTGGATCCACATTAATGTCAATGGTGATCATCTCAGGGTTCTTCATGTACTTCAGCTTGGAGTTCATGTCAAATGTCTGCTGAGTTGTAGTCAGAAAGTAGCTCAGGCCTGTGTCTTCCCACATTGAGTAGTCTTCCACTCTTGGTGTCTTCATACCAACAATTGGCAGAATTATTTCAGGAATGTTGATAGGCTCCTTCAGTACATCCAGATTTGCTTGTCCATTAATCTGGGATAAAATGTTAATTTCGCTGTCACCATTTTCCATTGTGAAGTAATGGGAGTATTTGTACTGGTTGAATCTAGCCAGACCTGTCCAGCTAACTTGCTGCACTTCAGAGTTCAGGGTAAAAGAAATGTCATTCTGGAGATCAATCTTTCCAGACAGCTTGAATGGAAGGGCAACCATGGCATTTCCCTTGTTCTTGGTGTCAAAGATAAGCTCACTAGGTGTGACCAAAGCAAGCGCAGAGCTTGAGAGAGTTCCCTCCACCTGTCCAGCTAGCTCTGCATTGTGAGAGGCAGTGAAATCAATTTTCATATCTTCAACCTTAGCCTGGAGCTTGACCTCTGCAACACTGCCCTTCATGACAGGTGTGTCTGTCTCAACCTTGGCATTAATAATTACGTGGCGGAAAATGCATATTTCAGCAACCACATTTTGATTCATTTTGAAGTTGCTGCTGCCTGTTGATCCAGTGAAAGTCACTCTGGTTGTGTGGAGATCCATGACCACCTCCATGTCACTCTTGTGAGTTGCCTCATCTGAGAAGTCCTGAACTGCATATTTTCCATTGGCCAGATTGTTAATGGTCAGACGGGCAGTGCCAGCCTCAAGCAGCAAAACAGTCTTTTGATTCATTGATGAAGACTGACTGAAGATGTTGAGGGGTGGCATGTTGAGGTCATGTTTGTAACCAGTCTCCACAGTGGCAGAAACTCCATTTTCCATGGCAAATAATGCATTATTTACAAGCTCTGCAACATAGAGCTTAGTGTTGACATTTGCCGTAGTTTCAGCAGAAGCTTGAGCTGATAGGCCATAGAGAGTCAATGATCCCTTATGGTCAAGTGTAAAACATGAGTGGTCAACTTTGACGTTCTCAGAGATGGACAGGGGACTCATCTTGGGTGCTGAAAAATGAGCGCTGGCATCCACAGTGAAGTCCAAGGCTTTCAAAGCAGATGTAGCCTGTGAGTTAAGGTTAATTTTGAACTCTGGTGTGACGGATGTAGTTGTGGTGTTCTCCAGGTCAGCAGTGGTCCTGAGACTGTAATGAGGTGAAGTAACTCTGAACTCTCCGTAGAGTTTTCCAAAACAGGGAATCTTGCTCATATCTGCCACTTTCTCTTTCAACTCCACTGTGAGTTTATCATAATCAAAAGCTTTGATTTTCTGGATCATTCTCATGAAATAGTCACTCATATCATCAATCAGTTGTTTCAAGTCAAAGGAATACAATTCATGCACAAGCTCCTGAACTGATACCATAAGTTTTTTGAGCAAAGGCTTGATGTCAGTTGACTTCAGAGCAGCGATCGCAGACTGAATCTTTTTCCTCACCTGATACTGCTTCATCATTTTAACAGCCTCATCCATGATGGCCCCAATCATCTTCTCAATCTCATAGCTGGAGAGGATCTCCTCTACTTTGGCATAAATTACATTGAAGTTGTTAGCAATGTTATGCTTCTGGATCCAAGCCATGATAGCGTCCTTGATTGATTTCAGCACATTCATGACTTTGTCAGTTGGGAACTTGGCTGTCAGGTTGGTCATGAAGTTTTTCGTTGAGCTGATAAACTTTGTCACATCTTGGACAAAGAGGTTGTAGTTAAAGTTGTCAATGACCTCCTTCAGTTCTGACACTTTGTTCTGAAATTCCGCACTGATCTCATACTTGGTGTTGATGTCTTTCAGTATCTTAATGCTGTGGTCCATCAGCCTCATCATTGTGGTCTTAACATTGTCAATAACTGCAGGCAGATGCTCAGTGAATGGCATCTGGATGAAGTGGCTGTCACTGTTCTTGTCATATTTCACAAATCCAGAGATGGCGTAATCTTGATTGGCCAGGATGGAGACTGCGCCATTCATCTCAATACCCATTCTCTCTGCATTGTTATAGGCACTCATTTCTTGATCAAAAGTGTGCTCGTTTACTATGGATGTCATCTTCAGTGTAACACTTTGCTCTTGGAGGCTCAGCATGCTGCTGACCTTGTTGTCCATATTGGTCTTGATAGTGGGTCTGCCTTCCAGTTCATGGGTAGTTGAGGCTCTGTACTCAAATGAATGTGTGAACAGCAGGGGTTCTGCTTTCAGGAGGAATTTGCTGTATAGCTCGCCGCTCTGCTCTCCATATAGATATACTGCACCATTTGAGTTGAAAATGGCATCAATGCTCAGAGCGAAGGGTGCAGCAACAGTTTTGACTGTGCTGTCCAGACGAAGAGATGGTGAATTGAAATTAGCCACATTGTTAAACTTCATCGTCAGACCAGCAACCTCCATATCAGTGGTGTGTGTCATGTGAGCTCCCAGGAGTTTACCATTGGTATTGCACTTTGCAGAGAGGACCATGTCAACAAACTTGACTTCATAAGCATGCTTGAGCTCTTCTTCTGAGAAGACTCCCATCATTGTTCCAGTCAGCTCCATGTTGTAGGGTTCTGCTTTGAACTGGGCATCATTCACAAAGTTAATCTCCATGATCTTCAGGTCATTTTTCATGTTAATTGAGGCAGTAAATCGCTCCATGTTAACTGTGATGTCATGCATGTAAGAGTTCCTCTTGTCAAGGAAGTTGTCAGTCTTGGACTGGAGGACAAAAGATCTCAGCGTAAGAGACAGTGAGTGGATATTTTCGGTCCGCATCTCATTGAGAGATCCAACTATGTTGTTGGAGAGGATCAAGCCATCTTCATTCACTCTGAGGTTCACTCTGTTCCTGGTGTTGATGTCAAAGAGGTTACCCTTAAAGATTCCATTGAGATACACTTCTTTACTTGCAATATTTCCCTTAACATTGAGTTCAGCTTTGTTCTCTTTAATGGCTCCCTTGGTGGTGAGAGACATGGTGGCGCCAGATGTGTCAACTCCACCATGGAAAACATTCTCAAAGGTTATTGGGCTGTGCTGAGCAGTGGTTGTACAGCTGGTGGTCAGGCCATTCGTGTTCAGGGCCAAGGTTGCCTTGTGAGAAGCAAGGGTTGAAAAGATGTTTAAGGAGGCATCAGCATTAATCTCCAAGCTGGAAGGGGTCATGGACCCAGTGAGCAAAGAGTAGGCACGATTCTCTGTGTCATCAGCTTGATTCTCTATCCTGAGACTAGCCTGTCCTCCAGAGGCAGAGAACTCCATCTGGCTACGAAGCATTCGCTCATCAGCCTTGGTCACAGAGTCAGACTGGATGCTAAGCTTGACATCCTTGTAGTTAAGGCTCATTTTGGTGGTGTGCTTGATGGGTTCGCTGTTCATGTTGGTGTTAGACTCAATCACAAGTTCCTCATTTGCATATGATGCCTTGATCTTGTTCATGACCTTCAGGATTTCAGAGTTCACCCTCAGTGTACTCTCCAATTTAGCTTCTTTCTTCACTGGCTCAACAGAGAAGGTGTAGAGATAGGTGGTGCTAGCAGTCATGGGCCCAACAGACACACTTCCATCTGTGTTGATGTCTCCAGAGAGCATGTTTGAATCTAAGACCACCTGGGTGGTAATAGTCAGTGACGTATCGAGACCCAGAGGGGCGACGGCATACACATTGTACTTTCCTGTTAACAGTACACTGTCTGTGATAGCAATGGTTTCCAGCACATTAAAACCTGTGTTCATGAGCATGTGGTTTAGGGAACCATCAATGTTGAATTTCTTAGTCTTCTCTGCTGTGTCAGTGATTGTGGTAGCTCCTTTAAAACAGACAAAACAGTAAAGTATTAATTAGTATCATCTTTTATGTTATTTTTCTAGTGTAAAATAACAAACGTATTTTTCTGCCAATTAAACAAAATAATAAAGATTAATTACCCTCAGCTGAGAAGGAGAGAAGTTTGATTGGACTGTCAGCCATGATGCTGAACTTGGCCAAGTAGCTAGGAGATTCTGCAGTGTTGTTACCAGCAGACATCTTTGCCTCCCAGTTATAATAGTTGCTCTTGACCATGGAAGACACTTCTATCATTCCCATCAGAGGCAGGGTGAGGTCATATTCAGAAGGGATGGTAAAAGTGGGAATTTGGATCTCCTGCGAAGCAAAGTCCATGCCCACCTGAGGCATGGAGATGTGTGGAGAGGCAACCATTGAAGGTATCCTCAATTCCTCAGATGATTTGCCTCCAAGAGGCAGAGGGATGCTGATGGTCAAACGGTCCTGGTTGAACTGGTATTTGAATTTGCTTTCACTGGTGAAACGATGAAAGCAGAATATTTGTTCAATTTAAAACAGACATTCAGCTGGTGAGTAAATGTATGTATTTTACAATTTCAATCAGGAGTCAGGAAAAAGCTGCAACTGTTTCATAATCGATATGCAAAACTATTATTATTATTAGATGTGGGGTTTACGTACAGGTTCATGAATAGGTTTTCAGGCATGGAGGGCATTTCCACACTTGATATTCTGTTCCTCAGAGTCTCAGCATAGGGAACATCAATTGAGATCTTGTCCATCCAGATATTGCTGGCCTGATGAAAAAACACAGCATTTCATGCTTTAGTCTGGAAGAACTAAAAGTCATGGTTTGCTAAAATAATTATAATGATTATATTCTTTTCACCTCAGCTGCCTTGTTGAAGATATGACGCAGTTTCATGTCAGTCTTGACAACCTGCTGGTCCATGGCATCCTCCACAAACTGCATGAGCCAGGCCTGGAGGGCTTCAGTGTAAGGCACCAGGATCTTAGTATCAGCATTCATGTTGGACATCAGCTGAACCTCAGCCTGGTCTTCACCTGAGATACAAAGCATTTAGAATTTTACTTTTACATTTGGACAAATGCCTGAAATTATGAATCTTTGAAGTCCACTAGCACTCTTTTCTTAAACTGACATACCATATTTGAATGTAACTGCCTGAATGGAGGAGGTCTCTGGGAGCTTGACATCACTTTTGATCTCCATGGTGAGTCCATCAGCTTTGCTCATGGTTGCAGAGATGGTGGCATCAGTCTTGAGTGAGGGAACTAACAGCTGAACCTGAAGCATGCCATCAGTCATTGCCTGAAGCCTGTGATTAATAAAAAAACATGATCTAGTCAATGCTTGTATAGCAAAATATTGCATGTGTAAATGAGTACCTAACTTTAAGTAGGATACATTCTTTATTGACAGTGTGTTTAAACAAAGATTTTAGATGGGTTGACTCACTTGGCACGGCCAATCAGAGTGAGCTGGGGCACGTTCTTGTTTGAGATCTCAAGGGTAATGGCTTTGCCTTTGGAACTGCTGTCTGTCATGCCAATCTTAACGCCAGCCTCGACATCAATGTCAGGTATCTGGATTTGGGTGGTGAAGACATTCCTGTTCCTGTTGTATTTCATGGTGGCTGTCGCCTCAGTGGGCTGAGCACCTAAACCCACAAAGTTAGAAGTACTTAATTATTGATGTATGTAACCCTATAAAATGAAAGAGGATGTTATGGCAATGTAATTGTTTTTCTAAATAAGATGCTCATACCCTCAGCTCTCAGGGCCAGCTTCAAAGAGTCAACCTTCTGGCGGCTGTCCTTTCCTTCGCTGAGGAGTTTATAGGTGAGGGTGGCTGTGTACTCGGAGACCTCTTTAGAAGGCTTGATATCCACAGCAAACCTAGGGTGAAAAGAACAAAGTTTAAGTCTCTGACGAGTTTTCATGTACATCTTATATGATATTGTACTGTGTATCTAGAACCAGTATTTGTGTATGTATCAAGCAGCATTTGATGTCCTTACTGGATGTCATACCAGTACATGTACACATACAAGTCCAACTAATAATACCACCTCTGAAAATTAAGAAGTATTAGATTTTATGTGATAGCAGGACAAATATAGAGGGGGACGAAATTCAAAAATCAAAATGACATGAATGATTGAGGGGTGATGTTCTACCCGTCTACTTTTCTACCTCAACTGTCCGTCACCACATTATTCCCATTCCAACCAACATCCTCTATCAAACTGAAATATGTCACGTTACTGAGGCGACACACCATTATGTATCAAATAATCACTGATTCTTCAAACTTACTTAGTCTCTCCATTCAGGGGGAAGTAGGGAACTGCAGTCTTATCACCAGTGTTTGCATGAAGTGTTTTGGTGCAGTATCTGACTCCAGAGAAGAGAGGTTTGCAGCTTTCTTCACCCTCTGTGTGTGGGATCATTACAGCCTGACCAGCGCCCACAATCAGCACTTTGTTGCTATTTCAATGAAAGAAATGCAAAATCAGTTTCTATGTTCTAATAACTTTGGGGAACATGCTGTAATACAGATCACATGCAATACAATATGACGCCACATGTTGAAACACTGTATCACTAAAAATCCTACTAGTGGCTTTTTTTTATTTCTTTCATTGAATATAGTGACATTTTAAGTACATTTTTGTGACCTAAACCAGGTGAAAACATTTGCCATCTACTACTAAATCACTTAAAAACGGTTTCCTTTATAAAGTGTAATATGTTATTGTATTTTATGCTATTTGTTACCTGATGCTGAAGAGCTTTGTTGTGCCCTGTGGGGCAGGGATGGAAAGCTTGGCCTGGTTCTCCTCCATAATGATCTTGGCATTGAGAGCACTCTCATGGTACATGTTGGTGTGCATCTCAACAGTGGACACAACAAATTCAGGGACTTGGACTCCCATCTGAGTAACAAACTCAATTCCAACAGAGGGCATGAACAACAGCTCCTTCTGTGAACAAAAACAGATCACATGAATTTAAAATTAAAGGCTGCAGAGTCATGAAAAAATATATAATTACACTGCTACCATCATACAACTACCTCTGCAATCTCCCCCGTTATTGTTTTATTGTTATTATTTTATAACACTAAGGGCATTTCAGGAGGTACATCAATAAAATAGCAACAGCGTAATAATAAATAATCATAAGTGACTTTTTTGATAGAAGATTGAGGTTACCAGTCTTTTAGACATGAGAAGGCCTCCCTTTGCGCCAGGAGTGAAGGTGCCAGACAGAGCAAATGTCAGAGGCAAGCCAGATGCTGTTGGCAAGACGAATTTGTTGTCCATGAAGATGTAATGGGCAAAGATCTCATTGTCAGTGCTGGACAACAGTTTATCCACAACCTGATAAAAAGAATCAACAGTCAGTTTGAATTCTCTCTTGCTGCGCTGTAGAAAAAGAGTTATTAGACAGGCATTATTTTAAATGAATAACAGGAGTACTGACCAGTACCGAGGTAGGAATGGTCTTCATGAAAATCTCTGCATACATCATTGCGTTTTCAGCAATAGACTTCAGTTCGTTGCCCTTGATGTAGCCAAGCTCAGCTCCCATGATGCTCAGGTAGGCCATGGCCTCTGGGGACTCCTGACTCTGTAGATCTTTAACCAGCTTGTTGAAATTGCGACCAATTTCTCTCACAAGATTTTCAGGAACCTTCGGGAAAGTTCCATTGTATTTAGTTGTGGTGGTATCAGTGGAAATGACAACAGAACTCCAAGAACTAAGAGGGTTTAACAACAATCATTACACACAAAATGTACCTTCTGTCCTTCTGATTTCAGGGGTGCAACCCATTTCTCCAAAACCTCTTTGATCTTTGGTGGCATCTTGTCTTCAGCCCAGTACAGAGCCTTGGACACAGTGTCAGGGAAGAACCCGTTCTTTCCAAACAGAGCATCAATAGTTGGCTCGAACCCCCTTCCTTCCATGCCAACCTATTTGAAAAATAAAACAAACAGATTCAATACAATTCTGGGTCTAGTGTTTTAAAGTTTAAATCTGGGCTAAATAATTATCTTGCAAATGCTACTTAATGCCAATTTCAGTGGAAGATGAGTAGGATTGGCCAAGTTAACTGAAAAAAGTCCAATACAGCAAATAATAGGAAAAAGGACAAGAAGAAGAAAAAGAAAAAGAAGAAGAGCACACCATCAATAAACATTTATCTGCTAGTGTTTTTAGTAAGTGTAGAAGAGCAATATATTACAGGTTATTATGACCAACAGTAATACATACCTCCCAAATATCCATGTTAAAACCAAAGGCTTTCAGAGTAGTTTCCAGTAAGACCTCCCTTGGCAACTGGCTACTGGGATCAAAGATAATGTTGCCCTGAATGCCGGCCTGCATGTACTCATGTGCCATGCCCAGCTTGTAGTTGCGAGACTTTGTGGTGTAGTCACCGTGTGTGGCGATGTCAGTGTCCTGCAGGCCATCCATTATCTTCTTTCCGAGCCTTGAGTAATAATGATGTAAAACAATCAGCTGAATATGGGGTGTAGTTGGGGTGTTCAATCAGCACAGTATTGATAATAAAATATGAAATAAATCATAAATTGTGCTGTCAGTTGAAAAATCCTCCATTCTTACTTCTGGGTCTCTGAATCAGTGGAGGAAATTATATTGTAGATGTGGGAGGTCACAAAGGCCTTGATTTGCACATTCTGCTCCTGGCTTATCAGCTTCTTTACAATCTCAATGTCACTGTCCTGGGGATTCCGCATCAGGATCAGGTAAGCTGCCAGACGCTTCTGCACAGCACCCTTGGGGTACTGGCTGACCCTCTGGAGGTTAGAGCGAACCTGCATAGAAAACAACAATAACTTGTTTGTCACTGTATTTCAGGAAACTCCACTCCAGAAAACTGGGAAACTATGATACTTTTCATTTGTGGAGGGGGATGTTGGATACCTCATCTGTCACAGACATGCGTCTGAAAGCCTGGATGGCAGCCAGCTGTACAGACAGTGTAGTTGCAGGCTGTCTCATGCACTTCAGCAGGATGGTCTTCACAGCAGGGTCAGCGGCATCCATTGCATCTCCCATGTTACCAACAACCTGGATGGAATACAATAGACAATTAGAAAAAACATGTAACTGGAAGTTGCCATAAAAAGATATATTTGTATAAGGGGTCTATGATCACAGTTTTCTACCCTCAAGGTCAGGAAAGTCAGATCTTTTTCCCCAGCGCAGTCTGCACCCAGAAGGGAAGACATGAACTCAGCGACAGCAGTGATCTCGGGGGTGATGCCCTCAGTGTGGTGCAATCTAGTGACAAAGTTAGACATTAGTGATTAGATAATTTACAGAAACCACTAGTCACTGCTGCAGTAGTGCTGCAGAGGAGGCCTTTCCTCAGATTAAATAAATATGATATGAAGGCTTACTTACTTCCTGACTGCATTGCTCAGAGCATACATGATGGGTTTGCTCTGCTTGTACTGAGCCATTGCCAGCATGTCCTTCACCATGAGGCGAGAGGGGTTAGGCAGTAGTCCCAGGGCGTAGACAGCAGAATCAACCTCAAGAGCAGCATCGTCAAAGGTCCTGAGAACCTTCAGCATGGCGCTGTTGCACTCCGGGGTGCCACACTGAGCCAGAGCTTGCCATGTCAGTGACCTGGACATGTCCATCATCTCAACAGCAGCAGGTCCCAGGATGTCAACCTTCAGGCCACGCAGCTCAGACACCAGCTTGCGGAAGAGGCTGGCACGCTCCTCGCCCTGAGTTGTCTGTGACAGGGTGTTCAGCTGCTGCATTGTGGCAAATGCAGCATCCTTGGTCTGCACAGGGGACTTGTCGTCAGGAACGTCCAAGGACAAGTACCTGAGGTTGTTCACATCTGTACAGAATTATATCACAAACAGTAAGAAGATGCAGAAAATGTTGACACATTTGACATACTGAGCATATTGTAATCCTTTACAAGCTAATTAAAGTAAAGGTTAATTAAGTAAAACACTCACTGTGGTCAAAGATTCTGTCATTGATCTTAGTGGTCTCCCTCAGAGTCACAGTCTGCTTCACAATAGTAGAAATTCCATATTCATTCCTGTTTGCAGAAGAGATGACACAATTTCAACAAACTGGTTACAATAGGAAATAATTGCAAAACACTTTGTTGTTTTTTACAACCTCTATTTGTCTGTTTGGAAACGTTGAGAAATATGGACCAGTTAGGAGAATACAGTGTGCAAAATCCTGAGATATGTGTTCAATTTCAAGTAATTAAATCTTCATACCCAGCACAAAATCAAACATACAAACATATCAAAAGTCTAAAGCATATATAAGGCCAGATATTGTGTAAATTGTGCTCAAAAAATTAAACTAATCTACAATTCACATTGTCATTTTTTCTCTAGAGAATTGGGAGAATGTCGCTCTGCCTGCTATAGAAATGGATAACTTGTGAATGACTTCAAAGACCTGGTGAATTTGATACTCTATTATTTAGTGGATACTTCATTCTTTTAAAACTTACTGGTGGGACAGGGGCAGGAAGATGTGTTTCTCTGTGCAGATTCCACTGGTCATGTGCTTCTTCTGGTTGTCAAACTTGTAGTTGCAAGTCTGGGTGCTGCTAATCATCTTGGACACAGGGTAGTTCTGATGGTAGAAAGACAACATCAATGTTTTCTTAGATTATAAGGAAGAGCAGACATCTTGGTGGCTTTGTAAGGCAATCCATTAGGCAATTTATACTATTAAAGGGTGTTTTTTTAATTTAACTTAAAGCTTATCCTCTTCATAGAAGTGAGTGGTATGAGTTTGTGTCTTGGCTTTAGTTTTTGATGGTGACAGAACAACGTTTTTGCATAATCTCTTACCATGCCAGAGATGAGGGCTAGGGGACTGGTGTCCTGCCTGCGGGCAAAGAAAGAGTCACATTTTGTAAGATCTCTGTTGACAGTCACATCAGTGGCAATGTCCTCTTTGGTGTTGACGGTGAAGTCGGTGGAGCACACTCCATGCACGGAGCGCTGAAAATGAAAAGAGGCATCATAAATACTGAGGATATTGGGAATGATTCAAAAAACACAGTTGCAAGAGACGTAGTGGTAAACGTGCTTTTTGCCCTTTAGCAATATCCCTGAATCTGATTATCAATTGATCTGAAAGATTGCCCCCCATTATGAGAGCAGGTGATGCCATTAGCAAGATAAACGTATCTAGGACTTTGAACTGCAGCTTGTGAGAACATGATGTTACAGGAGTGTATTTATCACCTGTGACTGGGGCAGCTTATCTACTCATTGTGCAACTTGTTTGCGTGAGTCTACACCACAAACAGAATCAAGCTCTACTTGGTAACTCTGAAATAAACAAGGCAATAAAAAACCAGCCCACGGAGGTACCATTTCTTTGTTCATCTTCTCTTCCATTGCTGGCACGAGGAGAGCAGAGACAATTCCCCTCTTGATGTTCAGGATGTTGTCCGGCTCATCGCCCTCAGGGTAGAGTTTGACATTAACCTGTCCTTCAACTGTGATCTTCAAAGGGTTCCTGTTGACGTGGACAGATCATCATTTACAACCAGCCATTTAGCCAATCTCTTCTTTTACTCCCATAATTCTATCCACCTTTTTGATCACACAGCCTTCAGTTTTAGTACTAAATAATACAGATAAATACTAAATCTTAGCTGGAAACATAAGGCAACTTACTTGGCCATGGCAGCTTTGAAAGCCTGAGCTCCAGCAGCAGGATGGTACAGTGGGTTCCCCTCTGCATCCACACCAGAGATCTCGCTCAGAGAGCACTCTGTTGTGCGCAGGATGAAGCGACATGTCTGGGGCACGTCAACCTCAACCTGTGCAGCAGATTAAACATGTTTATTTTTAGCACTACTGTTTTCTCTTCGGGGGTCACGAGACTGTGGTGTTTGCAGTAATGATTGGGGCTGTGCGACATACTTTGCAGGAGACTTTGGGGCCACTCTTGTGGTCGGTAGCTCCATTCACGCCATTAAAGGTCTCAGTTTCATAGTCGTACACAAATTGCCTGAAGTTCTTGAATCTTTTGGCCACTAAAAAGTATTTGAAACATCAATTAGTTCTAATGTTAATGTTTAATACACTGTACATCTTTTCACATGTTCAAACTAATTCACGGACTAAACCTTTAAATACTTTAGAGTGGTAGTTTAACACTAAGAAAACATGATCAATCATGACTGACAGGTGAGCTCATCAACAAGGATTCAAAAGGTGGACATTTATGTATTTATCCAGTTAAATCACATCTTATAAATGTCACAAACAGTCATTTATTTAATAAAGTCAATTAAAAGCAGCAACTCACAGAAACAAACTGAAGGTTGTTCCTCCACACTTCCCACATCTTGCTCTGCAAAGGATGAAAAAAACATTTGCTTCACATTTTAAAAAGCCACAAGCTGCTCTAAAACTGAGAACAAATGAATACTGAAATTACATAAAATCAGTATTTATAAGTATAAGCAAACCATACAAAACAGCCACATCTTAAAGGACACGTAAATACCAAGGCATTTTTCTGAAATAGATGTATACTTAAAATATAAAACTACACTGTATATCCTTAAATTCTATTAGGTTGACAATAAAAACTATAAACTATAAAAATACTTACGGGCTAGTGTGTATGAGCCCAGCAGCAGCAAAAGGCAGAGCTTGGTACCCACCATGATGGGCTTAGTTAAGCCTTAAGGTAAGAAGAGCCCCCCTCTTTCAGTGAAGACTAACTCTTGCGCTTTGGCCCTTTGGCTTTTATAGTTCTCCAGTCTCCAGTCTTACTGTATGAGATTACCACAGGCGTGTAGATGCGTTGCCCTGCTTCCAAAGTCTGAGCAGGCTTTGTGGCAGGCCAAAGGTTGTAATGTTTTCACAAACTAAGACTTGTCTGTCAGCACTGGATGGGGGTGGCTCTGTGTGATTTTGTGAAATTACCTCTTCAGCTCTTGTTTTATTATTTGGGGTTGTTCTTTTTGAGACACTGGTTCTGATGGGGTTGTTTTAATGGAGAAATAAATATATACACATACATCATTAAACTAATCACATATATCTAAAAAACAACTGTAATCAGATCAATGTCATATAATAGCTCATATATACTGAATCACTAACTTTGATTGCTTGTTTGTAGCGCTCAAAGGGCAGCGCACAAATATACTAATTTGGTAGAATCAGCACAATGAGGCGATGTATTTTACTTTTTAATTCCAGTCGTGTGTGCCATTTTGTTTTTCAGTCGAAAGTACTGTGTTCAAGTCAAGTGATTGTTATAGTTCGGAGTGTGATTTCATGTTCAAAGACACCTCTCAACCAATTTTAAAATTAAAATTTTGAAGTAAACACTCTGAATTTCTTTATGGAAAGTTTTTCTTTTTTAGAACAAAGGTTACTCTATACTGTCAATATTAAACATCCACAAATACATAAAGGCCTCGTACAGAAAGTCAAGTAAACCTTTGCCCCATGACTGTTGAACGTGAATCATACTGACGCAGAATCAAATCCCGAGTCACCTGCTGCTATGGTTACAGCGCTTGTGCTACCACCACATATTAAAGGTGCCATTAAGGTGTGCAAGTTCCTGAGACCTGGTATAGTGCATGCTGTGTAAATGGCACCTGAACGGAACACAGTCATCATTAATGTTATTTAAAGTATGTATCTGTACTTCACTTGAGTATTTCCATTTCATGACCCAGGTCATATTTCATGCAGATATGACAAAACATTTCCTGTATTTCTATGGTAAAAGGACTTCACTTATATAGCGCTTAACCTTAACGCCTCCCAAAGTGCTTTTACAGATTGGTCTCATTCACCCATTCACACACCAGTGGTGACATAGCTGCCATGCAAGGTGCTGGCCTCCACCATGAGCAAATTAGGGTTCAGGACAGGACAGGGGGAGGTGGGATCGAACCACCAACCCTGGGATTAAAGGACGATCTGCTCTACGTTCTCTGCTCACAATAATTCATCTCAATTCAATTTATTTTTATGTAGCGCCATATCATAACAAAGTTATCTCAGGGCACTAATATATAACATATACATATATAATAACAATACAGTGTAGTATTGTTACTGTCAAGTAAAGGGACTGAAAACGTCCTTCAACACTGATTAAACGCAACAAACATACTTAAAATCTCTCTCTAGGACATAATGTAAGGTTAATTTCAGAATAAACGATGTGTATGACTTAAAAGGCATTTTTGACCTTTGCCCAGTATTCTTCATAGCTTAACATAACTTTAATTTGACTGAACCTACATGGCTCTTACAGTCCCCTTTGTGTCGTATTGTAGGACAGACACACCTGAAATTTGTTTAATTTTAGACAAGCAGCACCTCTGTCTGTTAAATGTTGATGTAAAAAGATTTGTGTCTGAAACAGTAGTGTCTTAACATTACTGGCTAACCTTTCACCTCCTTAGAGAAGGCTGTGAAAGCTGTTTGATCGGGATTACAACAGAGGTGAACTCAAGATAAGTTAATCAGGCAGAAGAAGACAGTCTGACATTGCATAAGAGTAACAACAGCACTGAGCACAGTAATTACAGTGTGTCGAATATATATAATTGGGCCTGGAGCAAATTGACATAATTAAAAGTTATATTAAGGCAAAGAATACGTGTGAGAATTTAAAGAGCAATTAGAAATCTGAGATGAACTGTCCTTTTATGGGGTTGTGACGTACTACAATCATTTTCAACATTAAATTAATCAGAGTGAGGTGGTCACAAAATATAACATAGCCATAGATCATACAGATATCTTGAAAAACCTTTACCTGTTTTTCTTAAATAATATATGGTCAGTCAGAACAATCATCATTCAAGTACAGTACATGAACTAGTTTTGTTATTATGGCACAACAGAGCCAATCTGGTTGGCACAAAAACACAGAAACACACTTTATGTCAAAGTAAAACATGAACTCGCTGATCATCTGCTCTACTTCAAGCACCGTGATTGCTCAATTGTTTTGTGAAATGAGTGAGACAGAGACATCAATATGGTTCAATGCATTACATGCGGTGTCACTGTATGGCTATAGTGGTCCTCAAAACCAATGTGGATGTAATGCTTCTGAATAAGAAACCAGGTGTAGAAAGGATGAATGGGGGAAAATTAATAACAATGGACATTTAAGGATGAACAGTAACCACAAAGCAGTGGAGCAGTAAAGTAAAGCAAAAACTTGATGTATAGGCAACTTTACGAGCATTAAAAAAATAAGCAAAGTCAGCAGATAAGTGGGAATGGTTAAGGAAAAGTATAATAAAAGAGCTTTTACATAAACTAGCACCTATACGAGATTTGGGAGTGATTTTTTAATGGTAAACCTGAATTACTCACTTAGCATCCAAGGCATCCCAAAGTCAATGAATCCTGACTGTGTCTTGCTTGTAATCTGGGTTTGCACTGTTCTGGACCCTTACAGGATTAGCTGAGAAAACCTGGTATTATAAATTGTTTATTAAAGTAATCCAGGTAGCAACTAATTTCAAATCTCTTTTTTAGCTAGCATTATAAAAGGACTTTCATCAAGACTCTATGTGAAAACTTTAAGTGCACATTTTATAACACTTCCCCTGCCTTTGGGCAGAGGGAAGAACTCTGAAAACATTGCCCTATATCTCACTGACTGGTATTTTCTAGTACATTATCTTCAGGAACTGCTTGAGAACATGTACCAGTCCTGTTAAGGAGAGACAGTCATTGGTCAAAGGTTTCACTTCAGCTGAAGAGGCTTGCCAGCTATGTGTACTGGAGGTGCAGTTAGGTTCAAATCTTAACATTAAGCTCATATTTGTTTGAGTTACCCATTTGCCTCTTAATTTAATTTGCACACTTGTCTCTTGGAAAAATTTGCAATGTATGTATCTTATTCAACGTTGGTTTGTTGGAAAGCTTTTGGAAAGCAGAACCAAATCTGCTGATAATCAATGTAGAGTATTTCTACCATTCAGTATTTGACAGAATAATGTGCTAAACCATGCAAATGAGTAATGGAAATTAGGCAATGTCTTAAAACTATAGGACCATAAGACAGTCAGCCAAATTTACCATTGTGACATAGTTATCAGCCCCAACATTCACCAAAATATGACTCTCACATTCATTGTAGTTTATAAGGAAAATGTTCCAGTGACCCCCACTGGTTGCTAATACACATTACATTTGTGCATCTGTAGGCTTGTTCATGAATCTGATATCCAATGTGCAAAGAGCAAATGGGCTGAATTTTGAATTTTAGATGAAGTTGTCATGCTCTGCTTTCCTGTTTTCATTGGGGTCCACGTAATTACAATATTAGAATTTTAATGTCCTTTTTTTTTTTTTTAAACAATGACATCATTCAAAAAGAGTAACTCAAAATAATTTAAATATACATGTTAACACTGTACCCCAACATGAATATACAGTATAATAATAATCTGCTTAACATTCAAAATTCTAAGTTTTTTATTAGCATAGAAGTTGAAAACCAACAACAGCTAAAACGTGAGGGAAAGACTGCAAAAAGAGGAATTATTTTAGCATCTATACTTTTCAGAGTAGTGATATTTGTAATGTACTCCTCCACTCACTTCACTCACAACTCTTGTAGGTGCCTTGGCCTTAGAAACCTTAGTCAGTGATGATAGAGCACTATCTAACCTGATAAACTCTGCTCAGCTGGATGCTGGGTTTTTGGTTTCTCATTGAAACAACTATGTCAAAATGAGATGCTGCCACACATTTAACAATGTTCAGACTACTGATTAGTTAGTTTTTCTGACATGGGATCAGAACATGCAGTACGTAGTAAATGTTGGTCGACTCTAGTCTTTGTCATGCAACAAGTGGCGATGCAAAGTATGAGCAGTTGGCCTTTGCCGGTGCTAGTTCTTTGAGGTTCGGTTAGTTGTGTCAGGGCCCTAAGTCTTGTAGAGGCGTGAATGTGTTTTCTTTACATCTGTCCTTTGAGTTACTGCCAACCTACCTGGTTGTTGGTACGTAGATATCTCTGCTGTAGTCAGTTTTGTTCCATTGTCTCTTATGGTTTTGTATGAATTCTTTCTTTGTCTGTACAGTATAGTGAAACGTTATTGTAAAATGGTGTTATGTAGCATGAATAAATATTGGCCTTGAGTTGCTGACCCACTGCATATTTAGGTGAGAAAGTACACATTTGGCTGACAATATCAACATAAACATACAAGAATACAGTCTACAAGAATTTAGATTTCCATTAGCACCACTAAAATTCAGTTACTTCACTGAATCAGCTAATTAGTCAATTTCTCAGATCCTGAGTTATTTAAAAGTACCATTCAATTCTTGAATCATGTCTCTAAATAAATGCGTTACACTAAGTGATACCCTTTCTTGTGTAGTTTGATTTTGATGAGTTCTCATTTGTGTAGTGTAGTTTAGATGTGAATTCCAAAAAAGACATTTACAGATTGCATTGAAGTGTAATTTATTGATACTTTTCACTCTTTGCAGTTAGGTCAGTTTCAGTAAAATTTTACATTTTGAATGTTTTTGTCATTATTATAAATATGGTTAAAGAGTTAAGTGTCCATACTCCTTCCAAGCATATGTTTTGAAGAGATGGTAGTGTTTCATATGGACTTAGGCCTCAGCCTTTGAGGGTTCCTCACTGTTGGAAAGGAAATGTAAGGTCAATCTCAAGCCTTCCTTCACTAACTTTCATGTAGGATTGAGCCTCCTCTGTAGCTTGCTGCAGGAAACCATAAACAATGTTATTGAACTGTTCCACTATATGAATGAACATGTCCATGATGTACTCATATGCATTGTTAAGCTGCTTCATATTCAGGGCAGAGATCTGGTCAACAACATACTTTATGGCTGTGATAAGGTTATGATAGAGGATATTGAAGTTGGTGAACACTACATCTAGATAGTCAGACTTGACAGAGTCAACAAACTCCTGAGATTTCTCAACAGCAGCCTTCAGGGTCTCACCTATTTTCAATAGCATTATGTCAAGATTCTCCATATTTTTCACAAAGTCCACCAATTCATCAAAGATTTTCTTGAAAGCTGTTCTGACCTGAACCATGATCTGGCCTACATTAGGTGCATCACTATCTGGCATGTATATTTTCACACTGCTGATCATTTCAACAAAGGAGTTATAGTAGGCCTCTGTGTTCTCATAAATACTCCTATTGGCCATCTCTAGCATAGCAGCAATGCCCTTGGCCAGCTTCTTTAGGACCTCAAGGATAGTTGTCATTTCATCAGACCCAGGCAATTTGAACTGGGTCTCCCTCAAGACCTTGATGACAGCATCCAGGAAGTCCTGGACAGTTTTCTGGTACTGGACAATGATGTTCCTGAAGAAGATTGACAGCTGGCTCATTTGAACATCATAACTGTTTGCGGCATCATAGGCCTCACTAATGCGGTTAACAACAGTGTTCTTCAACTCCTCCATGTTCCTTGTGACCTGGTACTTGTCAGCAAACATTGTGACTGCAGAGATGATGGAAGGGAGTCTTGTCTTGAGTTCAGAGAGCATTAATTTGGGTGCCTCCATGTTGTAGGCAATCTGCAGATTCATCTTTTCTGCATCCTTAGAAGATGATCTGATGACCAATACATCAACATCAACCTCTGGAGCAGACTGTTGAATAGAAAAAAATATTGTTTTAGCTACATTTTTATTTTAGTATTTTGTTTTCCATCGTATCAATACGATAATGTCAAAGATACTCACAGGATAGCGACCATAGACTCTTGCACTCATCTGAAATGGGTCCTTGCCATCAAACTGAAGGCCCAGGAAGCCAGTGGAGGGGGTGGACACTGAGGCACTGACACCATCTCTGCGAGCTTCATAACGAAGGTTCACATCAGTGAAAGTAGGACTGGTGATGTCCACATTCAAGGTGTGGCGAGAGTCACTGGAAGAGAAAGAAAGCATTTGAAATAAGAAGTCACAATTAATCATGATATTTAATAGGAGGGAATCTAATTCAAACACATTCAAATAAATGGTCAAGATGAAAATGAGAAGAAACAGTTGATTGAAAATGTACCTGTCATCAGCTTGGCGCTTTCTCCTAAAATGTGAAGAAAAGGAGTTAATTACTTTAAACTTTGAATATCAGAGGATATTATTTAACATATATTGTAAACCAAGAAAACAAACAGAATGCTACCTCAAGGCTTGGGTAATGACATGGTTGACATCCATGGTCAGTTCAGCGTGTGTCAGGACAACCTTGTTAATCATGTTCAGAGCTGCATTTTCAAACTTTGCAGTAGTAGAAGCTATTGAAAGAAATTAGTTTTATAAGATTAAGTGCTCAACATTGCTTCCAACATGAAATAGATAAATATGTTTAGGGAATTTTATTATCTCACCATCCATATCATATTCCAAGAGCACAATGACAGAGTTGGCAGAAGACTTTAAGGTGACTGTGAAGACAGGAGCATTGCCCTCTGCTTCAGCCGCCATGTTTGTGGTGTACAGTGGACTGACAAACTTGACTTTGGTAGAGAGCTTCTGCTTGGCAACTGTCACCTCAGCAACCGTTTTCTCAAAGATGGCAAAGTCACCCAAGCTGCTTGGCTGAGACATGTCAATCTCAACATCAGCAGCCAAGGAAAATGTTGGCGCAAGATCAATGGTAGCCTTGACCACATGCTTCCCGTTGGTGTTGAAATTGAATAGGTTTGCCTCATTGTTGCCAGTATACTGCAACACTGCATACACACGGTTCAGGGAGGCTTCAACATCAAGATTCTCATTTATATCAATACCAATGACTTTGGTGGTGCCATGGTTAAGTTTAGCATCAGCAGAAATCTTGCAGGTGGAGCGTAGGCCATCATTATTCAGGTACAGATTTACCTCCTTATCCAGGACTCCCAAAACTAGATAGTCAGCAAGCACTTTGCCATCCATGTTTGCTCTAGTGGAAGACTCCATGGAAACATATTCAAAGGTTCCCTCCAGCTTCAGACTGTGGTCTGCCTCTGCCTTTCCAACAGCCTTCATCACAGGGATGTTGAAATCACTCTTCATCCTCAAAGTGGAGACAGCATTTGGCTTTCTTTTGGTGTCTGCAACCAGATTTTGATTTGCCTCCAGGTTGAGAATAGGCAGGTCAATCTTTGCAACAGTAGCCACAGAGATGGCACTTTCAAAAGTCTCAGTACTCATACTGATGGTGCTATCATGAGTGCCTTCAATGTGATGATTTTCAAGGGAGAGGGAATTGGCCAACTTGATTCCTCTCTTGGTGGTCAAACTGGTGGTGCCATCAAGTTTGGCTTTCAGACCTTCAAACACAGAGGCTGTGGTAGCTCCCAGACGGAACACAAGATCATCCTCAGCATATAGTCCAGCATTGACATTCAGATTGATGATGGCAGACTTGAAAGACAGCTCTGTGATCAGGTTACCCACAGAGGGAATCTGGATCAGACCCATCACATCAACAAGGGGGGCAGCCTGGCTTTTCTGATAAACAATCTTGGCATCAACATCAACAGTCTGCTCAGTGGTGGTCAGAATGGTATTCAACCCAGTCTGTTCATACAAGTTCAAATCACTGATAGCTGGAGAATGGAAGTCAACAAAAGGCAGGTCAATCTCAGGAATGCTGATAGGGGATGTCAGGAAGTCAACATTGGCCTCACTTTTCATGGCAACAACAATGCCCGCCTCATTGTAATTATTGTCAACAGTGAAGTTGTAGAACATTTTGTACTGATTAAGACGAGCCAGAGCTACGGTGTTCATCTGTTGGCTGTCAGGTTTTAAAGTGGCTGAGTAATCATTCTGCAGATCTATTTTAGCAGTCAAAGCTTCAAAAATGTTGACCTTGGCATTTCCTTTGTTTTGGAATTCAAAGACAACTTCAACAGGACGGACTACAATGTTGAGTCCATTGGACAGGACTCCACTGACTGCACCATACAGTTCTGTGTCATGGTTTGCTTTCAGCTCAACCATCATATCATGAAGGTTGGCATTTCCAGATGCAACAAAAACACTGTTCTTAATGACTGGGGCCTCTGCCTCATTGCGGACATTAAACGTGAAGTAGGAAAGGGTCTCAGATTTAACAGCAATTTTCTGTTTAATTTTTAAGATGGCAGAGTCTGTATCACCGGAGAACGCTAGAGTGAAAATGCTGGGACTGAGAGACATATGAAATGTGCTCTTGTGGTTGCCATCATCAGCATTCAACTTGCCATTGACTAAATTGTCAGCTGTTAGAGTGAGGGTGTAGCCATCTTGGTGAGCAATTGTTTTCTGGGTTACAGTGGCCTCATTTCTGACATTGAAAACTGGAAGGTCCACTACGTGAGTATAACTTGTTTCAAGAGAGGCAGACATTCCTTCTTCCACAGCAATATAGGCTACGTTCTTAATATCAGCTGTGTAAGGTGCAGTGGTAACCTTAATAGTAGTTTTTGCTTGGGCCTGGGCCGATGGGCCATATAGAGTTACAGATGCCTGATGTTCAACGTCAAGAAGAAGATGGTTGAATATTAGAGTCTCTCCAAATACAACACGACTCATTTTTGGGATTGCAATACGAGCAGTGGAGTCAAGTTTGTAATTAAGAATTCTATAACTTGAAGATGTGGCCTGGGATGTAAGGAATCCAGTGAATGTGGGTGTCATTACACTCTCGGTGGAGTTCCGGATTTCAGCAGAAGTCTTGACGATATAGATGGGAGTGTGGAATCTGATCTCACCATAGAGTTTACCAAAGCATGGGACCATGATCTCACTTGGAATGGTTGGCAGCTTGATCTCAGGAAACTGAAGAGACTTAACAAGCTTTTCTACAGGAACTTGTGGGATGGTAGGGAATGAGACCTCAGGAAGAGTGATTTCTGGGAAGGTTATCTCAGGCATTGAAGGAAGGTAATTCATAGTCAGGTCTCCGAAGATAGCTTCAACATCAAGCATTTTGATCTCAAAGTTTAGAAAGAAATCAATAAATTCAATGATTATCTTATTGATGTCATCAAAGGAAATTGTGGTGGCTTTCACAGTATGGAAACCCAGGATGGTGAACTCAGGGATGTCCAGCTGTGTTGGGATCTTAAACAGTTCAAGTTTATCTATACTGAACTTCATTGAAGGCACAACAAGATCAGTGAAAGGAATGATGAAAGATGGCATGTTCAACTCAATTTTCTTAAGTTCAGTAATGAGCCCATCAATGATTTGCTGAATCTCACTGATGATTTTTTGCTCAGGCATCACTTTCTTAATTTTGTCACTCATATCAGTGAGTCTATTAGTGATGATGGTTATGGCTGTCCTGTAGATTTTGCTCATGCTGTTCAGATAAGAGGTAATCTCATCTTTGAGATCAAGATCTGTAATTTCCTGTTTTAAAAATTCAGCAAAAGCCTTAAGGTTATCAAACACAGCAAGGTTAATGATGTCCTTTACAGCTCTAATCATTTCTGCAACTTTGATTTGTCGTAGGTTTTCCATAAAGCCTTTAACAGAGGATAAGACATGGTTGACAAAATCTCTTGTTGCCTCAAGCTTCTGGGGGATTTCAAGACTCCTGATAAGCTTGTTCACGTAAATGGTGTACTCAGCAATAATTTGATTGGCATAAACCACAAAGTCATTATAGTCTAATGACTTCAGTTTATGCACAGTAGTTTCAAAATACATATTCAGATCTTGAATTATATCTTTAACCTCAGTTGTTTTTAAATAGTTGATAGCACTCTGGAAGACTTGCATGAATTTGGTAGGGATGTCTGCATCCTTCACCATCTTGGCTACAGCGCTGATGGTTTCCTCAATTCTGAACTGCTTGATGAGCTCCACAGTATTTTCCAAGATAGCTTGAACCTTTTTGTCAGCCTCAAACTTCACAATTAACTCTCTCATTTTGGCATAGAATGTGTTGATCTTACCTAGGATGTCAAAGTCCTGAATAATTTCCATAATATTATCTGTTATATCGCTGAAAATCTCTGTGGGAATCTGACTCACTACCTCCTCAATGTAATCTTTATAGTTGATGGAAGAAATGAATCTCTTCACCTCAGCAGCAAATTGCTGCATGTCAAATGTCTTAATTTTTAGTTTCGTATCACTCGTGATTGCCTGTAGTTTAGTCATGATTTCATACTCGACATCAATATTATGCAGGAAAGCGAGGCTGCTGCCCTTCAGCTTTTCCAGGTCAATCTCCTTGATTATCGCCATCATGATATCAATTACAAAGACAACCAGACCCTTGATGTCATAGTCTTCATTAATGTAATTCAGCTGTTGCTGGATCTTCTGAATGAGGGTTTCAGTGAGAGTGTCACTAACAATAATCTCCTTCATCATACCAGTAAAGTGTTGGATATAAACAGTGAGATTAGTCAGGATTTTCTCAACAGTAACCTTCAGATTCCTCAAACAGGCTTCCACATCCTCCATGGTGATAATATATTCTTGTGTAAAATCATTGAAATTCTGCTTCAGTCGAAATAGGTTGCCTTCTATGTTCAGTTGAGAAACAAAGTCACTTATATGCTGGGGAAGAGCCTCAAGTTTAGCCCTTATCTCCTCATTGTTGATGTAGTCTTGTAGAGCCTCTGCAATATTTACAACAAAGCCCTTAACGCTTTCCAAGAAGGCAGGCAGGTTTTCAATTTGAGGGAACTGAATACTTTGACTATCTGCATTCTTGTCATACTTGAGGAAGCCAGAGATGCTGAATTCCTGGTTCTCTGTGGAGTCTGTGTTAAGGATGTTTGTGAGGACAGTACCAGAAACCTCAATTCCAGTTCTC
The DNA here is from genome assembly GCA_036023855.1 of Gadopsis marmoratus. Classification (NCBI taxonomy): domain Eukaryota; kingdom Metazoa; phylum Chordata; class Actinopteri; order Centrarchiformes; family Percichthyidae; genus Gadopsis; species Gadopsis marmoratus. The sequence goes on from JAVQJF010112587.1 coordinate 50,753, forward strand.
TCAGCAGTGTTGTAAACACTCATATCCTGATTAAAAGCATGTTTATTTACTTTAGACTTCATTGTAAAACTGGTCCTCTGCTCTTGGAGTGACAGAACATTATCTATCTTTTTGTCAAATGTGGTTTCAAGGGAAAAACCATTATCTAGCTGCTGGGTTACTGATGCTCTGCATTCATGTGAGCTAGCAAAAGCCAGGGGTTGTGCTTTAAGGAGGAACCTGCTATAGAGCTGGGCACTGTGCTTTCCATAGATGGTCAGGTCTCCATCAGCATTGAAAATGGCATCAAGGTTGAAATCAAAAGGCACAATACTGCAACGGATGGTGTGGTCAAAGCGCATTGGCTGTGAGTTGAAGCGGGCATCGTTGGTGATCGTTGCAGCAAGACCAACAACTTCAATCTCGGTGTTGTGGCTCATGTGAGTTCCAAAGAGTTTTCCATTGGTGCTGCACTTTGCGTTAGCAGTCATATCAGCATAATTTACCTGATAGGTGTGCTTGATCTCTTCCTCACCATAGATAGCTTTCAGGCTTCCAGTCAGTTCCATCTTGTACAACTCTGCCTGCAGCTGTGCGTCATTAATGAAGTTGGCCGCGAGAAGTTTCAGGTTGTTTTTAACATTTGCAGAAGCAGTGAAGGGTTTCAGGTCGACGGTGATATCATGAGTGTAAGAGGCAAACTCACTTGTGGTGGCTTCAGCTTTTGAATTGAAGTCAAGGCTAGAGAGAGTAATTACCAGGGTGTTGGCATTATCAGCCTTGATGTCATGCATTGCAGCCTTGTTGGTAACAAACAAAGTAGCCTTTGAAGCATCAAGCTCAGCATTAAAGGTATTTTCCAGGGACAGGGGGCTCTGGAGGGTGGTTGTTCCACTTGTGGTCAAACCATCTTTGTTCATTCTCAGGATAGCCTTGTGAGTAGCCTCATTCTCAAGGAGCTTCATGGTGGCATCACTGTTTACAGACAGACCATTGACATCAAGAGAAGAAGTCAACAGAGAGTAAACACGGTTTTCAGAGTAGTCTGCATTTGTCTCCATTCTCATGGCGACTACGCCGGCACCAGCAGAGGCTTCAGCCTGGTTGCGGATCATCATACCAAGAGCAAGAGCATTTGCATCACATTTCAGTAACAGCTTGTGGTCCTTGAAGGAAAGCTCAGCAACATGGGTCAAGATGTCTTCAAAGGCATTGGTGTTAGACACAACTGAGAATTCACCATTGGCAAAGTTTGCTGCAATTTTATTCTGGGCCTTAACAATGGTAGAGTCAAACTGAATGGTAGAATCAATCTTTGCTTCTGGCCTGAATGGAAAGATGGTGAATGACTGGGTCGAAATGGTCTTGCTATACATGGGTCCAGCCTTGAACATCCCTTCAAAGTTGCTATCAGCAGAGAATTCTTCAGTGTTGATTCCAGCCATACCAGTGTGCTCTAGTGCAAAATTGAGACCAAATGGGCTTGTGGCTTCAATCTTGCTGATTGATCTCAAATTGATTTTTTCTGTGATGGTTGCATCCTCAACAATACTAATACTAGCTTCAATTAATTTATGGACCAAAGAAGTTTTCAAATGTGCCTTGATGGAATCAGTGGTGACCAACATTCCAGAGCCTTAATCAAACAAAAAAGAAGAAAAGATGATGAATTACTGATAACTGCTTGTGTACAATACACCTAACAGAAATATATGCAATCACATTCTTTGACATCAGTGAAAGTCAAATTAACTGAAAAGTTAATTTTAAGCATAAAAATAACCAATTGATGATGATATTTACTATGAAATACCTTCAATCTTTACTGAGAGGATGTCAAGTGGGGAGGTTCCTTTCACATCAAACTTAGCTGAGTAACTTGGCGTATCCACAACATCTTTGCCGGCAGCCATTGAGGCCTCCATGTTGTATAGGTTGCTCCTCATCATAGTTAAAACCTCAGCTTTGCCAAAAAGGGGAATAGATAGAGTAATACTATCAGGGACAACAAACTCTGGGATTGGAATCTCCATGGAGAAGATCTCCAGTCCTAATTGGGGCAGAGACATGTGAGGTGTGGTCAAAGCTGGTGGGAAGTTAAGCTCCTCTGTTGACTTTCCCCCAAGAGGGAGAGGGATAGCAATAGTGAGGTGCTCATTGTTGAAGTAGTAGACAGCCTTTGCTTCACTGTTGAAAAGACAAAAGGAAAATGCCTAAATGTTATGGGAAAATATTCAGATATTTTAAACATTTACCATGAAGTTGTTTACACTTACGTATTCAGGAACAGTGTCTCTGGCAGGGTAATCTCAGGCATATCAGGTACTCTGAAGTTCTGAATATAGGGGATATCAGCACCATACTTATCCATGTAGTTGTTTGCTGCCTAAAATATAAAGACAATCAGTGCTTTAATCATGTTTCCCATTGTTGCCAAAGAAAATCTGAATTATTGTTAAATATAAGATTCATACCTCCACAAACTTCTTGAAGATGTGACGGACCTTCATGTCGGTTTGCCCCACCTGCATGTCAAGAAGTTGGTTGCCATACTTCTCAATCATGTCAGCATTTGGCAAGCTAGTGGTCTCAGTGTTCACATAAGACTTGAACTCAACCTCAACCTTGCTGACATCTGCAACAATGGAGAACAAGTCCTGAGACATGAGGAAATATTCCTCTAAAGCCCAGGATAGAGTTAAGCTGGGAGTATACTTATTCCAAACTTAATCAAAATTTGCATTTTCTCAGGAAATATGACAAGCATTAGCTTTGATTAGTGCAGTATGTGTGGGATGGTTAGCAGATATGATAAAAAATCTTCATTCTGTATCGATGATAGCCCCCGCAAATCGAGTTGTATTTAAATGGCCAACAGTTTCAAATGATTGGTTTTTGGCCCCATATTCTGGGACCCAAATTTTAACCGCAATTCTGATAATGCTGGATGTAGCTAGCTTAGGAATGTGAAATAAGTTTATATGCACCTGTCTAATAAGTAAGCAATTATTGAATTAATGGTTATGTAATATTCAGAAAAAAAAAGGATAACTGGAAAATTACATTACCACATTTCATTTTTATTTTCTGCTCAGAAGTGGCATCCATGACCTTGATTTCACTCTTAAGCTCCAATTCCAATTCTTCATCACGTTTCATGTTAGCCGTGACAGTGGCCTCAGCACTGATTGAGGGGACAATAAGTTGGACTTGCAGCATACCTTCCTTCATGGCCTTCAGACTGAAAAATTTAACAGGGAGTTAGCGTACTCTCAATGATGAAGGTGACATTAATCATGAGTATTTATGGTTGATTTCTTACTTGGCACGGCCAACCAGGGAGAGCTGAGGGATGTTCTTGTTTATAAAGTCAAGAGAGACAGAGTGAGTGCCTTTGCCTTTGGTGGCTCCATCAACAACACCCAGCCTGAGTCCAGCCTCCACATCATAATCTGGGATCTGGATGTCGGCGGTGATGATATTCTTCTTTCTGTTATATTTCATGATTGCTCTGGCTTCAGTGGGATCTGCACCTGTTATTGGCCAACCAATAGTGTAATATTACATGACTCCACTATACTTCAGTGATTTTCCAAATTGAGCTGGTGATAAATTAGAAATAAATGTCAATTTTTTTCCTTACCTTCAGCCCTCAGAATAAACTTCACAGAGTCAACCTTCTGCCTGCCCTCTTCTCCCTCCTTGAGGAGCTGGTAGGCAACAGTGGCTGTGTACTCAGTGACTTCACCAGTAGGTTGGAGCTCCACAGAAAATCTATTTAGATAATTTGGTTAATTAGCAAATATTCGGAGGTAATTGATTTTAAAAAGACAAATATTTGCTGGTTGTTTAAAAAGTCTTGCTTACTTGCTGTCTCCAGTGAAGGGAAAGTAGGGGGCTGTCTCCTGAGAGAAAGCATCAGTGTACTGCAATGCAGTGCAGTATTTCATTCCAGCGAAGAAGGGAGTGCACTCACTAACACCAACCTTGTCCTTCACCATAGGGGGAATGGTTTTTGCCACTGATCCAGTCACTGCGACCAGGCTGTTTCTAAATTTTCAATGTAGCAATGTTAAAATGTAACTTTAGCTGTTTTAATTTAAATGTAGAAAAGTTGAGGTTGTTACAATCACAGATATAAGATCCCCTAAAATATTTTCATGAGGCCATGATTACACAGAGAAAACATTTTGCACTAACACAGTTATGTGTAACTTTCCCTTGTTAAACAACATTGGCCCCTTTATACTTTATAATTAGCTACATTAACAGCTGATTACAACCAGAAGTGTAAAGCAGCGTCTGTATGTTTCTTTCTCCATTGCTAGTGATGGTGTTACCTGTGTCCTGCATTTAAGGTGGAGAAAATTGCATTATATGTGAACGTTCTAATTAGACATACGTAATTTTGATGAGCTTTGTAGGATTCATTGGAGCAGGGATGGTCAGCTTTAGATTGTCACGTCCCATCGAGATCTTGGCACTGAGCCCACTCTCATGGAAAATGTTGGTGTGCATCTCTAATCCAGAATTGACATATTCAGGGATGTGGGAGCCAAACTGAGTTACAAACTCAATGCCAGCAGAGGGCATGAAGGTCATTTCACTCTGTGGAAATACAGTAGACATAGGTCACTTGTTGTTCTGATTCTATGTTATAGAAAACCAGACAGCTAGTTTGTTGTAAAAAACATTTTTGGAAATAAGTAAAGATAATTACCATGTCAGGAGCAATTTTAAGTCCACCCTTGATGCCAGGGGTGAAAGTACCAGACAGTGCAATCCTCAGAGGCACACCAGTGACGGTAGGCAGGAAGAATTCATTATCCATAAAGATATAGTGGGCAAAGATTGTGTTGTCAGTCTTGGTCATGAGTGCCTTCACTATCTGTGGCAAATAAAAAACATCACATTTAAAGTACATTTAAATCATAAACATTGCATTTCCAAAGTAATGTATTGTGTCCATTTTTCTTTTACTAATAACTTCCTTACATCAGTTGGGAACATCTTGAACATACTGTCAATCATCATGACAGCAGAATACGCCATCTTTGGCATTTCGTTGGTATTCAGGTATCCCAGCTCATTTCCCAAAAGGCTCAGGTAAACCATTGCCTCGGGAGACTGTGCCATATCCAGTTCCCTTACGAGTTTGTTGAGGTTGTGTCTGATGTCACTCATCAGATTTTGGGAGGCCTGAACATAGATATGCACATTCTATTAAAAGATGTTTAACTTTTGGAAACATTGATCATCATAATTACAGTGTATTTTAGACTGATTAATGGATACAAGAAAGACTGGTTTGAGTACTTGTCTCTTCATCCTGTCCTTCTTCAGAGCAGGCAGCACGTTCTGCAGGATCTCACTGACTCTGAGTGGCATGTTGTCAGAAACAAAGTACATTGTCTTCAGGGCTGTGTCGGGGAAGAATCCATTCTTTCCAAACAGAGCATCAATAGTTGGTTCAAATCCTTTGCCCTCCATACCAATCTGTAAAGGTGACAAAGTTTTCAGTCACAACTTGCTGAAAAATAGTTAGAAAGCATAGTTTAGATTAAAGCAGCTCAAAATGTTTACCTCCATCATGTCAATGTCATAGCCAAATGCCTTCAGAGTCATTTCAAACATGACCTCCTTTGGCAGGTAGCTGGTACCCTCAAAGATCATGTTGCCCTCCACAGATCCGATCTTGTAGTTGCGAGAAAACTTTGTGGGGTCCATGGTGGGCCCGATCTCATTACCCTGCAGAGCATCACGGATCTTTTGTCTAAGTCTGAAGGGAAAAAAAAAAATTACTGTTATAGCTGATGGTGACCAAACTGGGATGCCGTGTAGTGAAACAACAATTTAAAAAATATAAATATATATAGCTGTATCTGCTTTTCACTTACTCTTGGGTCTCTAGCTCAGTTGTAGACAAAATGTTTGTAAGGTGGGAGATCACAAAGCTCTTGACTTGTTCGTCCTGCTCTTTGGGCAAGGCATCAGCCAGCTGGGCCAGTTCAGTGGGCTGGGGGTCTTTCATAAGTACCAGATATGCAGCAATACGCTTTTGCATGGGGCTTGCACTGTCCAAAAGCACCTGCATGAGAACATCTCTGCCCTGTGACCAAACGAGATCAGTGAAATGAGCATACCGTCAAAATAATTATTCAGATGATCTGTGAAACCCATTACACAATTTGACTTGCCTCTTCAGGGACAGGAGTCAGCCTGTACACTTGAATGGCAGCCTGTTGCACAGCCAGGGATGCTGCAGGTTGGTTCACACACTGGATCACAGCGGCTCTGAGTGCAGGACTAGCAGGTACCACAGCTGGTGCCATATTTCCAATAACCTACAATTAAAGGACGCATTAATTCTGCTTATTGACGTTGGCAGTCATTTAAATGTTGATCTATAGGGACGATTACCCACTCTCAATATCATGAAAGTCTTGTCCTTGTCATTAGAACAGTCACCCAACTGGTCAGCCATGAACTCAGCAACGGAGTGAATCTCAGGGATCACTTTTCCTTCAGCTTTGTACAACCTGTTGAAGAAAAAAAAATTGAATTTAGAATTCAAAGCCTGTGTGTCTTGTTGTATACAAAGAGGGAAAACATCTGTTGAAATGCTATTCAGATATTTAACCTGGAATAAAGTGTGATTAACTTCACTCACCTCTTAACAACATTGCTCAGGGCGTACATGATGGGCTTGCTGGGCTTGTATTTAGCCATCTCAAGCATGTCATTGATCAGGAGGGCAGAAGGATTGGACATGAGTCCCATCGCAAAAACGCCGGCATCAACCTTGAGTGAAGAGCTGTCAAAAGTCCTGAGGATCTGCATGATGGCACTGCTGCACTCAGGGGTTCCACACTGGGCCAGAACCTGGTAGGTCAGGACACGGGACACTGCCAGAGCCTCAGGGATGGCAGGACTCAGGGTCTCAGTCTTCATTCCACGGACCATGGCGACAAGCTTGTGGAAGAGGTGGGCCCTCCTCTCACCCTCGGTCTCAGGCAGATTGGCCAGTTCTCTCAGGAGATTCAGACCTGCGTCCTTATCCTGGACAACACTCTTGTCCTCTACAGCCTCCATGTGAAGAGCCTTGACAATGTCACCTATGACACACAAACAACATGGTTATAATGAGTTAATGTTACAATGTTTAGTGGCAATTTTAAAGCAATCAACTATAAATAAAAATAATACAAATTCATTAAAGGGCTTACTGTGGTCAAAGACCCTTTCATTGTGAGGAGAAACCTGAACCAGAGTCAGTTCTTGCTTTCCAATGTTGGTAACTCCATATTTTCCCCTGTAGGAAGAAAACACATGGTTAAAAATAGTGTAGCTCCCTTGCACGTGACATATCAGTATGTACACTTACACAACGGTGCATTTTATAGAGTCTGGTGCAAGGTTTGACTTACTTGTGAGAGAAGGGAATGAGGATGTGGTTCTCAGTGCAGGACCCAGAGGTCATGTGTTTCTTCTCATTGTCAAATTTGTAGTTGCAGGTCTGTGAGCTTCTGACCAGCTGGGCAAGAGGGTAGTGCTGAAAATAAACCAAGAATCATATTAATATAGTTGAGTAATTGAAATTAAAGACCTAAAAGGTTTTCACTGCACTTCCCAGATACCACTTGTCAATCAAACATAGTTTGTTAAGTCTTTTTACTTGCATTTAAAGTCTGTTTGAGTTTAAGGTGGTGCCTTATTTTGTATTTGTTGCTATTACTGCTCAACTCAACTAACCAATTTTATTCCTAATTTACAAAAGTTACTCTTCCTGCTTTCACAATCACAGGAAGATTTTTAATTGATGGAAAATGAGGTGAGAATATCTTACCATGCCAGAGATAAGCGCTAAGGGGCTGGTGTGCTCTCTCATGGGGATGAATTTGTCACAGCTGGACAGATCCCTGTTGAGGCTGATGTCGGTGGCAATGTCCTCTCTAGCGTTGACAGTGTAATAGGTCCTGCACTTGCCATGGATAGTGGGCTGAAATGGATGATTAGAGAAAAAATATTAAATATATTTTCTTATAATAAATATAATTTTTAGAATGTACTACAATTTAAAACTGTAAATATCAGCATGGTTTACTTTGAAGGTGGTGCTAAAATATGCAGACTTTTAATTTTCTTGGTTAATCAATGTACCATGTTCTTGTTCTTGTCCTCTTCCAGCAGAGGCACTGCCAGGGCAGAGATGATACCCCTCTTGATGTTCAGGATTGTTGTTGACTCACCATCCTCAGGGTACAGTTTCACATCGTACGCACCCTCAACCACAACCTTCAGAGGATATCTAAAAGAAAATGTATGATATTTAAATTTGACAAATATCAGATTGGTTATAAAAGTTTCAAAGAATATAATCTTTGACATGAGGAATTGTCATGGAGCAACATACTTCTCCATTTCAGCAGCAAAGGCTTTAGAGCTGGGTGAAGGACCGATCATATTCATGTCGTTCATGTTGGTCATCTCACTCAGTCTGCAGCCAGTGGTGCGGACGATGAAACTACAAGTCTGTGGTACTTCAATTTCAACCTGTGAGAGAAGGTCAATTTAAAAAATCTTTTATCTAATGCTCTGAAAAAGATGGAAAGAAAAAAATCAGATGATTAAAGGTGAAAGATCTTTCTGGTACCGTGCAAGATGCCTTGGGTCCGTTCTTGAGCTGTGAGGCTCCATTGATGGCATTCAAAGATTCAGCTTCATATTGGTATTCATACTTGTGAAGAGTCTTGTACCTTTTTGCCACTAGAAGAGAAAATCAGTTAAGAAGAGATTTTGTATGTAAAAGCAATCTATTTACTCCCATAAATGTATTGTAAATGGGTAGACTGGATGTCAACACAGTAGTCTGGTGTAACTTACACAGGCAGGTTGGCTGATCTTCATCTTGGGCAACTAGTCAGAAAAAAGTCAGATCATTTATTTTTTAAGTAATTCCAATGCATCAGATTGGCTAAAAATAAAATAAGCGTGGCTACACACAAATCCATAGGTCCGAGGTCATAATTATTGTATTATTGTGGCACATAGGTGGGTAACAGTCTTACGTGATATATTTTTAAGTTTATTATAACATACTTTTAAAGCTTCGAAAAAAATAATACAATACAATTTAGGGAATGTTTGATTAAATAATGTGCAGCAAAACAGTGGGCGAGCATAAAAAGTAACTCAACAGTTAAACTATGTGCAATGTTCAAAAGGGAGGTTTTCTAATAACTACTCACACGCCAAGGCAGATGTACTGAGGAGCACCAAAAGGCAGAGCTTTGAGTCGCCCATGATGGGTTCGTTTAAGCTCCTTCCCTTAGAGTCGGCGAGTACTCAGACGAGACTGATGTCTCAACTTCAGCTCGGGACTTTTATACCCTCAGCTGGGCTCTGTCAGAGGACTGGGAGGCACAGACAGCTCTTTGAACGCTCAAAGTCCACCCCACCCTCCTGTGTGGGGGGGACAAAGGCAAAAGGTTTTAAATGATACTCATGGCTCAAAGCACAGGCTTTCAAAACAGATATATTGTATTAAATCTTCAAAATGTCTTCTTTATAGTGCATTAAAGATGCATTTTATGAATATTTTGATTGACTAAAGCACATTAAAGGTTAGCTTCATCGGGTACAGGTGGTTACGTCACTGCTAATATAATTGAGCGATCCAAGAAGTACAGTTGTGTGATCACAGTGATTTACTGTTTTCACTAACATCTTGGCACATTTCTTGGTGTTGTCCATTTGCAGTTGGTTAAATAAGAGTTTTTATGTATATAAGAATGATTACATTTCCTGTGATTAACTGTTATTCATTTTGAAGATTCATATGACAAGGGGTAAGACAAAATTTGTCTTGACCTAACATCTGTGTAAAAAATTTCACAATTCACAAATTTAGAACTAATGGGATATTATAAGGACTAAATTTAGGTCCCATGATTTTGAAGGTCCATAATCAGGGATTTCTTCTACCGTGAAAATACAAAGTCAGTGAATAAGTTAACTAGCCAACAGCTCCCATGTGAATTAGGTCACTGATAGACAGTCATTAGTGAACACAAAGTGATCAAGGCGTGCTCCAAACACAAAGTCCCTGTAGATGAAAAGATGATAAACTTATCAGCTGCTTTATCCGTTAGATGATATTAACCAAAAAGAACCAACACCTTAAAGCAGCATGTCCTTGGTTAGGTAAATGTTGGATTAGACTTTTAGTGTTCATTTGGTCATTTTTATTTACTGGTTTATTTAACAAGGACGGTACGGATTAATAAACATTTCTGAGCAAATTTTCATCTGCAGTTACAGTTGTGGTCAGTTTTACATTCATTTAATTATCTTTAAGTACATTTATTAAACACAATACTACACACATTAGGACTATATGCAATGTTTAAAATGGGAATGTGGCTAGTCTTTACAGTGAAAATAATTGTAGTTATAGTACTTACAGTATAGTACCTTGTAAAAGAGTTAGATGCTTGTTGCTCTGCTTCCACTGCCACAAGCCAAACTGAAAACAGGATAAACAGTTGCCAAACTTCTATATGGGTTAGATGATGAACTTTGATTTACAAAGATTCAAAGGTTCAAACTGAGATTGATTTGCTGTTTAAATTGGAACTGCAGTCCAGTTTGTGGCAAGTACAGCACATGCAATGAATAAATAAACAGCGATAACCTTGGATTGGCGTCCCTTCTTTTATGAATTAAATCGTTTTTTTATACTTTATAAGTATTTTTCATTAATATGCAAAGTTTGAGGGAACATGCAGTTAAAAACATTTTTTTTTCTGTTTGTTCTTTTGTTCATCGATCACATAATTACACCTGAACGTTGTGTAATGGCCTATTGCAATATTTTCCCATCAGCACCTTTTAAACGTTTGTCAGATACTGACCGTGTTTGCACTGACAGACATGTACACAGATAGAGTCCAAAGGGAGCTTGGGCCTCTGAACAGATTGTGTTTAATTCGCAATTTAGACATTTAGCTGACATTCAAATGCATCCTTTTTTTCAAATAAATGTATATAAATGTAGATATTTTTGTTTAAAAAACAATCATCTTTGCAAGACAGTCTGAGGTTTGTCCTGCCGAGCCTCATAGCAATGCATCTCCTTGCACTCAGTGATCTCAGGGGGTCTAATGGGAGCAGGTCCTTGGAGGGAACACGTCTAGAAATAGTTGCTAGAATACTCTCGTATTTGAATCATACATTACATGATGTAGGAAAAAAAGCTGATTTTATTCAAGAGGTAGTTTCTGTCAAGAAATCCAATTTACCAAAGTTATCAAATTTGTATGTGCTGAGCACATGGAGAAGACTATAGTGGTATAGACCCAAGTCACTTTAGTAATGTTCAAAGAGAATCATTTTTACAGTATTAAGTTTGTTTCTAAATGCAGGATACTGTGTACAGTCAATACTATTGTCATAGGTTACCCTTGTCTTCCTTTAATTTAAATTTGTCAATGTAATTTTAACCTCCTGTCTCAATAGGGGTCTATTAGTCACATGTAATGTCAGCTTTTATGGTAACCATATTTGCATAAATCCAGTAAAAGCAAAAGCACCACAACATCTGAGCACATGAAACAAACAAAACAACATATTCTGTAACCACTTCTGTATTTGCAGCAAATGATTTTTCCATTTGTGTATTTATCTGTATTGCTTTTTTGTTGTTCTGCAGTTTATGAAGCTTGGCAATGGCTTCAGATGAAAAACACAAGTACAATAAGATGAAAAAGAAGAAGTCAGAGAAGGAGAAGGGAAGGGAGGGGACATAGAAGCAGAAGATGGAGCAGAAGAAACGCATCAATTTTGTTCTTGTTATTTTCAGTCAAAAGAAATGAAAGAACGGCACATAATGCTGCTGCTGTTGTCCACCTGATGAGGCCCGTGAGAGTGATTACAAACTCTGTGACCCACATGACAGGAGAAAGACATTCAGCATTCCCCCAGCAGAGCAGCTGGAGGCACTCTTGCCTAATCATGGTCAACTGTTTGATCCGCTGAGAACACTGATTCTATTATAAGCACTGTTAAACTTTATTATTTATTTATTTCCCATTGTTAGGAGTACAGTCTGAAAAGTACATATAGCTTCCTGACGATGCACAGTAAAGCTGCATGATAATATTACCACATGACAATTTGAAATAGGTACAGCGGTGCAGATATTATCGAGTGTATGCTTTGCTCTGTGTAATCAGTAGTTATCTGTAGACTTCTTGATCAAATATCCCAACCGTTCAGTATGGATGGCTATGCTGAGCAGTTCGCCAAATCTTCAAACATCAGCTTTGTCATCACATAAACTTTAAGTGATAGTGCTTCAAACACGATTGTCAAAATTATGAAGTCGGGCAAAGACACACACATTGACTGCTTATTACTTAGAAAAAATGCTGTAACCCTTCAATTTAACTGCTAAAACCAAACTTACAGCATGCCGTGGTGGGCAGAGCATTGCTTTTAAGAGGGATGAGAGGAGCTAATGCGATTGACCACAGTTGCCATCAACATTTAATTTGTGAGGTTACGGATTCCATCTAGCCCCACACTGTTTTCAGGTTTGCTATGCCAGCCATATGCATCTCCTCAAATGCAAAAACAGCAAAACACAGCAGCAGCCAGGGGCATGTCTGTCTCTGCATGTCCGTTTGGTGGGAGGGGCGTAGCGAAGTGGTTCGAGGAAGCAGAGAGAGTGCTGGAAGGTTTTGCATAGGTTTGCACAGGTTTTGCCAACTGCAGCTTCAACGTGCAGCCTTGTATTTTTTATACCCAGAAAATATAGATTGTACCTTTTTTGCACAACAAATGCATCAACCTGCAACACTGTTAATTGCATAATACACTTTGCAATACAGTTTAGTGACCTACCAGTTAATCTGGTTGAACAAACATTGGCTGAAAGTCCAGACACAATGAAGTCATGCACAGGGTTTTGCTGTATCATAAACCACCATGCTAACTCGACATCATATTGTTCTTCAGGTTTATCTGGAACTGACAGATATAAGCTTAGACCAAACCTGATAAAAACCTAACTGACAGAACCATTACATGAAGACAGACCGACGTTTACCACCTACTGCACAGCATAGAGAGTGCATGCATGCACACATACATAAAATATTCACATGTGCAGGAATTATTACATTTCTGCATTATTAGCATAAAGATCCCTGTGTTCAAATATTAAGAGAGACTAAGGACAAGACAGCTATATTTTTAAATTGACATTCAACCATTTAAATATTGAGAAGACACACATAGCAAATAGACTTTGATTGGCCAAATTGTATTGGAATTAACCTTTGTTCTACCTCTGAAGTAGAACTCACTATATGTGAGTATGAAAACGTAAAAGCCTTTCTGATACATGAGTGAATGAATATTGTCAGGCAAATGTATGGGTGCAATTGTTTTTTTTAATCAAATTAAGCTTAAATGATAATCATGTTCACAGAGAGACACACAAACACCTTTATACAAAAGCTATAGCTTGATCGGGAAGCATAGTTTATCACTGCAATAAAGAAAGGAAATGGAGTGCAGGTATAATGTTTAATGTTGGCAATCTTGGTTCATGCTAACATTTGCTAATTAGCATTAAAAGTACAGCAGAGGCTGATGGGAATATCATTAGTTTTGCAGGTATATTGGTCATAAACCAAAGTATTGGTCACACTAAATATTTTGGAGCTGATGATAATGCTAGATGAAGGCTACAAAATCTCTCACATTTCATGCTTTGGGGACCATTAACATCTGGATTGAAATTCACAGCAATCCAATATTTGTCAGTAAAAAATAAAAATCTTGACCTCAGGTTAGCACTAGAGGAAAATTCAGTATGGTACATCAGGTGGGAATAATCAACAACGCCGTGTTCAGACTTTCATAAGGACCAAGACAGCAGAGCTTAAGATAACAAGTCTGAAACCAGGGCAGCACATGGGCTGACCAAAGAACTTGGGGCTATGACGTTGTAACTTTTGGGCAAACATGTTTCACAAATTCCAAAAAAACAAAAAGGCTTTAGTCACAAATTGGCATTATAATGCTTGGTTGTATATGATATATGGTTTATAAATATGATCATCAGAATTTGAATATTTTTAATGCCAGAAAAGCTCATTTTAATGTTTAATGACGTCTAAGAAGCCATCCAAAGGTAAAAATATTAAATCATCAGTAACTGCGGCTTGCTCTTGACAGAAGATTATTATGTTGATGTTAGTCTCACATCATCTAATGCAAAGATCTGCAGCACAACAAAAAGTGAAGTAGTGCAAATATGATCAGCAAGCTGCAGGTTTTACAGCACATGAAGCTTATCAACGTATCAGCGTGTCCACATGATTCTACCGTCTGCAGTCTAATCATGTCCTTTCGATTGCAGCATGTCCAAAAAAAAAGCAAGCATATGTCTAAAAGTTTAAAGTGGATTGTTGCTGTAATTCTCATAAACAAATAAGAATATTACCAAGATGACTGATAGCGTCTGTCAGTTTCCAAATGAAGTGCACGATGCACAGAAGAGACTGAATCTGTGGGAAGTCTGCCGGAGGCCACAAAAAGGAAAATGTCATTGTTTCTCCATAAAACAGAGCTGACATGTTCAAAGTTTGAGGAGGAAGATAAAAGCAGAGATGGAAATCACTTCGATTATACAAACATATTGGGTTTGCTCCAGGTCCTTGTTTTGATCTGAAACAGTTGTTCAACTGAGAAAAAAAACCCTGTGCTTTAGAACACGAAGCTGTTTACGGGAAATAAAAACATCACCAGTAGCACTGGTGTTAGAGAGAAGCTCTCAATCATGAACATGATATTTTATAGCACCATAACTGCAATCCTGGTGTAGGTAGGTCTCCAATATTGTGGTGCCATCTGGCAGTATGACAAAAACATTACACGTGACTTAACATGTGCAGGTTGTGACTGTTTGTGGTATGTTTTCAAATGGTTTATTGCTGGTGCCTTACATCGTTTTGGTTTTATGTACCCTGGAATCTGTGGAAACTTGTAAGGATACTTAATGAAGTATACTGTAGAGATAAAGTGAATTGAAAATGCACATGCCACACGTTGAAAAATTGACTTAAAGGGCATGTTGTTTTACCTCAATCAATTTAAACTTTAATTTCAGTGCCTTCTGTTCCCTAAATATTAGTAGAGGAGTATAATGTATGTTTAATGTAAAGACAGACAGATCAGTCTTTACAGCTGCAGTGACTGCTGGTCACTAATCATGCAAATGAAGGAGAAAGTCATTGCTTGTCTCGGGATGATCTAAATGTTATTTTTCTGACGTGTTTTAACATGCTAATAAAATCTTGGGTTAAATATTGACTTCCTGTAATCATGAAAAGGGGTACATTTCACAATATGTTTTAAGATACGGGCACAAAATCAATTAATCGGTCTTTCATCATAACGGCAAAAGGTGACCTGTTCTGAGTTTCTTTGATGTTTATTTCATGGTAACATAAAGTAAGTAGTTCAACATTTTCTGTTTCACTGATAAAGTCACCAGTATCAAACTAATTCATGTTGTGTTTATAAAGAAATAAATACAATATTTTTAACTTGAGAGCAAAAGAGAAAACCTTTTAGATACAGCATGAGACCTGTGTTTGTGTATGCGTGTATGTGGTTGTGTACGTGTTTGTGTATGCGTGTATGTGGTTGTATACGTGTTTGTGTATGCATGAACACATCTGTGTGGTTAAAAGCATGTTGCGTTTTTGTGGCAACGACATTCTGTAATGAACTACCATTACTAACAAGCAGAAGGGAGAAATGACACAACATGGCACCACTACATCCAAATACAGAATCCTCTCTAGTTATTGGCTAGAAGGGGACTGTGCCCGTAAACACCCCTGGCACAAATAAATAGACCCGTCTGATCCCACCCTTCACCTGAATTCAAGCTTTAGGACAGACCTACCTACTTAATAACCAACCAACAACACTACAGTACCAACAGAGTGGAGGGCTGTCAGCGGCCTCTAGTGGATCATTATGTTTCTGCAGAACAACACAGGAATTGTGCCTCTCCATACAGTATCCCTACATGACAACACCGTCTCATGCTCAGTTCCAGCAGCATCCATTATGTCTTGCTGTAGCGGCCATGAGCAAGATTTAATAAATGTAATCCTTACTCACTTGATTTAAACATCTGTCCTGGATTAGAGCATCAATTTGATGCTTAAACTCCAAGTGTATAAGATGTAAAATGTAACAGCAGATTCAGCTAGATGTTCATTTTGTAACATATGATGATATTTGATTAAATATTATGTGTAGTTTAATATAATTGGTCCAATCCATTTTTACTGCACTTTCCTGATGAGCTTTTGCTTTAGGAAAAGACCAAATAACTTGTAGAACAGTGCCTCTGTTGGAGGGAAAATGTAACTGTCTAGAGAATCATAATAACGAAAAAAGAAAATATTAACTCAAGGTCCACTTATTAGTTTACAGCAACAACTCACGATCTTCATCAGCAGATAGAGGCTGTCCGGTTGCCATGGAGATGGTTTTGTGTCAATATTTAATATCTTCAAAAGTAACCCTTTTCATTATTACAATAATTAAACATTTGACCTAACATTTTATGCCAGTGAGTGATTTAAGGGTTAGAACATAAAGTTTAAGATCATGAAGGCCCACTTAGTGTTCTCTGCTGTTCAACAGCATCTCACAGTCTGGACAAATATTAAGTGCTTGGACCCTGCTAGGGTTTTGCTTGTGAACAATGTACATGTACAGGTTTATAGTTTACTTTATAGTGGCCTTAACATGGTGCTTTTATAACATTCAAAGTGGTTTGACCTGTAGTGGCTACACGATAAGCTGTGTTTTGTTTTTTTTGTTTTTTAAATGGTAAACTGCCCCTCAAAAAATGTATTAATGCAATGTTCTAATGTTCTAACAGTTTTTCATCCGCATTACTAATGCAACGTCTGGCTTGTGACAGCGTTGAGTTGCAAATTGGCAATAACAACAAAAGCAACCTCAGACTACTTTATCACTGCCTCCAGCCCCCCCACCGTAGGCTGTATTGTACTCACTCTTAGGTAGAGATAACCACTCCATGTGCTTTTAGAAACAGGTGTCAGGCTTCAGGAAGACACACACACACACACAGTTAATTATTTATCCACTCACTGACATGCTGACACCCCCCCCCCCCCCCTGTCTGCAGTGTCACTTTATACACAATACAGGTTACTGTCATAGGTACTGATGTCTTCAGAGAGGCTGAGGGAGAAGACATGCTGGGAAAAGATGAAAGTAGGTTGTAACTTGATTTTGCAGCTTGTAACACAACATTAGAGGGACTTGTGACAAAACAGATGCATTTTTTTCTCAGTGCACAACGATGCTGGTGTTTGTAGGGTGCAACACTTGTGGTACTCCAACAACACAACACAATTAACACATAGCGGTATATTTCTCTGGGGGGGGGTAGGGGTTACAGCTTATTACTGGAACAGAAGTATACCAATACAATTATTGCCTATAGGATGCCATGTTACTGATTAATACCGTTGCTCATCTAAGTTTTATTGTTGAAATACTCTTTTTTTAATGGACTTGCAGCTACAACTCCTAGTATCAAGATTTTCCCTCAAATGTGAAGCGTTTATTTGAGATATTGTGCTAATAATAGTCTCCAGTGATGATTTTCCACCGGACGCTGCTGCGACTGTTTCTACGACGGAAGCAGCGAGTGTGGACGGAACCATTCGGTGTGTGTGTGTGTGTGGGGGGGGTGTGATTCGAACGTCCAAGTCGGCAGATCATTTAAAAAAAAAAAAAAAACCTTTTAAATAACGGCTACGTTTACTTTTGACACTACTTTTTCACTACAAGCAGCTGTCTCGCTTCTCCAGCGGCCAGACGCGGTGCGTTTCACCTCCCTCCGAGGGAAGAGGAAACCCTTTCGCAGGAACTTGGGCGAGTCGGAAGAGAAGTGAGCTCTGTGCCACATCTTCCACTGAGTGATAGAGCCGCTGCGCCGGAGGCTGGGCGGACTGAAGAAGAAGCAGCTAGCTTTAACACAAACAAACAAACAAACAAACAAAAGCATTTAGCCGATTCCGGGGAAACTTTTTTTCTTCTTAAAGCTCGTGTTGGATTTTTGTAGCGTTGCGTGGACAGGAGGGGGGGGGGGGGGGGGGGTTGTTACGGTCGACTGCTGCAACTTAACGGGCGAATTAGGCTATTGGTGACGTCATAAAGTGGGAAAGTGGGCTCATCCGAAGTGAACTTTTTAAAGAAGGCGGCTCGTGGACCCACCGTTACTCCTGAAAGAGGTACGTCTGCATCACTTCTGAAAAGCAAACTGCTGCAGTGTCCAGTGGTTCTTCCACCCAGACAGAAGAGGGTGAAGCAGGACTCCACCCATACAGGACTACATCTCACCCAACTTACCCTTAAGACTTTAAAGTATTACCCAGTCGTTGGCAGGCACAAAAATACATTTTTAAACATCCTGAATACACGTAATTGATCATGTATATATTTAGTTGAAGGCAAAGTGGAGCTGGGCAATGTGGTAGATATCATAATCGCAGTATTTATCATAAGGAAATATGAATGTATGCTCAGCCACATCAAATAAATAAAGCTTTTCCTTTATATGTGTAAAACAAATACTTAAATAACTTATTAATATGATAATGAACTAATAGTGTAGCTGTGTGTGTGTGTGTGTGTGTGTGTGTGTGTGTGCGTGCGCTGTGACTGTTTTGTGTGAATTTGTCTTGTTGTGATCGTGTTACGTAATTTGTTGTCAGATCTATCTTGCAAAAGAGATCTCAATGAGATGTCATGAATAAATAAATAGTGACCATCTACAGAAATTTGAAGGACGGTGACACAAGTTAATGGAATCACTATATGATTCTGCTGAAAATCAGTTATTGCCCTGTAGCTAAAGGTGCGTCAGGCTCCTTTGCCTACTCCGGGACTATCCACCTCTTAAAACTTTGTGTCTTGCCGTAATGATGCTCGCTAATTTCAACTGCAGTGTGCAGTATTTTTATTTTGTCTCACACTATATAACAACAAGACCAAAAGGCAACATGTGAAGAGGGTGTGTACAATTTTACATAAGCCCACTCGCCAGTTGAAAATTCTAACATTCTTACAAACGCACTGCGAACATAAAATAAGCATAATGATTTTTGCAATTGTGAACTTTTGCGCAGAAAACGGCTACATTTGGAATGGGCAATAAAACAGTTTGTGGACTGGACAATATCCAGCAATGAGTATGATGCAGAAATGATTTTTGATGTTTTTGAAAGCAACAGCAAAAATTTGAAATGTACGCTCACAGAAATCTTTCTTTCTTGTTTCACTGGAGTCTCGATATATCTCATGCCCTCCGTGTGCCCCAGATTGATAGTTACACCGCCTCCCTCTCATATGCCTCAGCACTACTATCCTGTTGCCTTGGTTACTGGTGTGTCAGGGGACCTCATCCTGATCCACTGCATGATTTTCTCTGAAACTAGTTCAGAGAGACTACCACGAAGCAGTGCTGAAAGAGAGAATAACTGTAAAGCTTCTTTCCCACACTGGAACATCTCCTCACCCACCTGATGCAGTTTTAGTTACCAGTAGTACACACAGTACTTCTGGCTGCTCATCCACAGGCTACACACCACCAAACCATATCAGGTTGTTTCTTTGATTTACATGCCACTCAAAACAGGCATGAAACGGACAGCATGAAACATATTTTCTCCGTCGTGTTTATGCAGATTTGGGGATGTGAAATGTTCTGTGAAATATTGAGTCAGTTCTATTTTGGGGTGGAAAAAAAGGGAAGTTATAAAGTTGATTAACAAACTATGTTTTAGGGCTGCAACTATATCTATTAACCTGGTGATTCTTTTTTAATTAACTAATTAGTTAAAATGTCTGAAAAATCCCCATCGGAAGAGTACAAGCTGATGTCTTTGAATGTCTTTAGTCCGAGCAACACATATGAAGTTTACAATCATAGAAGACTAAGAAAACCAGTGAAAATTCACGACTTAGTAGCTGGAGCCAGGGATTTATTTCCTTACAAAAAGACGATCCATTGATTATCAAAACAGTTCTATCTTTTTAATTTCTTTGCCAAAGAAATTCTTCGCATGCAAACTTTGACACCTGTTGTCTTTGGCTTCCTACAGTTCACTAACTGATAGAGTGTCACAATGGCTCATGGCGTAATGAGCTCCATCAGCTTTGCGTCGTGCTTTGTGGACGCACTACTTTCAGTTTGGCGGCCCAACTCCCAACCGCGCGTCTCTCCTTTTCTGACTGTCTTCTTTGCTACACAAGAAGTAATGAGCATCTGGGAAAAGAATAAAAAGCGTTCTTTGCTGTGACAAGCCATTACACAACAAATGAGGTGCGCCTAAGTACGGCAGACAGCAGAGAAGCTGGCCTGGTTAGATGTTTATAGGATCTCCACTGTGGCCTTGGGGAGGGGGGATACTTGCTGCACTCGAGCCCGCGTGAGACCGTCACATTAGGCAGGGAACCCACTGGAAAATGTGGACCAAACAGAGCCGGGATAGCTATGGGGGTTGGGGACAAGGAGAGAGACTGTTGCTGTGTAATCGAGGGGAATTGCAAACACTGAGTGCGGAATGGCAATCTCGAGAGGCTGCTGTGCACCGAACAACGCTCGCAGACTGTGTTCAGCTTAGAAACCACTTCTGCAACTGAGAGGTCACGTAGGCGCCAGAGCAGCGTCTAGCTGTTACTTCTGATCACATTTCAAAACATTTTCCGCTGCACCGTGTAGAAACTTTTAAAAGATTCGACACCAGAATTGCCCAGTTCCCAGCTGTGAAACATATACGAAACATCCTCTGACGCTTCAAATGCAGGCCTGTGCGCGCCGACGTATAGGAATCACTTTCGTCTTAAAAGCACAGATGGGATAACATTCAGCCGACTGTCCAGTGTATTGATGCAAGCAGCAGTTTCTGCGGCAGCTAATGAAGTGAGCCACAACGTCCTTCTTGCTTCGTATGTGTTTAAAACAACAATTATAAGGCAACTGTTTACTCGCCCAGGGATTTGCTTGATCAAATGCCCCAAATCATCTGACATTTTTTGTGTTATTCTAAAACAAGTCACTAAAATAACATGGAATGAGCCTTAAATAACTATCTATGGGATTTTACTGTAGTTTTAGGCTTTAATGAGCACCTTTCAGAGGTCAGTGGAATCTGTAAAACTGTTTCGCGTCACAAAATCTTTGATAACGAGATCTTCACCAGAGTACGCACTGTTTTGCTGTCCCCCCCCCCCCGAAAATGATGTCCACCTCCCCTTGGAAGTAAACTCTTAATTTAGCCTCGTCATGGCAGCACTTCTCAGTCTTCCAGCTTGGAATCTTCTGGGCTTCATGCGGCCTTGTGTGTTTGAGGGAATAAATAGCAACGCCCATATTTATGTCTGCTCCAGCTCAGCCTGCACACTGAGCTGTCCTGGAAAAGTCCATGTGACCCAGAGCTGAGGAGGTGCTGCCGCTTCCTCATCCTGCTGTATGTTAGAGCGGCAGGACAACAGTCAGGCCTGCGGGGGCAGCGTGCGATTTATACCGTAGCCCAGTTGAAACAAAATTCGCCAGAGAATGATATTACATTCTCAAATTTATTGGGTCACTGCGGCACTGTAGTGTTTGCTGTAAAGCTCGCTACAACGTTAGATAAGGCACCACAAAATCCTATATGACAGTGTGTTGTTATTGTTTTAAAATGCATTAGGCGGCCTTTGTTCCGTTTTAAACTAATATCATTTGTACCGGATTATTTTTAGCTAGCAGCATGGCTCCGTGGTAATATAATATTGATCTGCTGGTCCCTCAGTCCACCACTTTGCTCCACACTGGAATATCTCAGCAATGATTTGATTGAAGGTTTTGTACAGACATTGTGTTGTGCCCAGAAGAAGAACACTCATGAAATACCTCAATATATACTCGATGGATTGGCACCAAAGTTTGTATCGCGAACATGTTAACAGCTGATGTTTGCATTTAGCTCAAAGCGAGTACAGCCTCACAGGGCCTGTAGACTCTTGCTGCATTTCTTTCAACACATACAACAACAAAGGAGCAATGCGGAATTATATATTACGGCATTGTCATTTTTAAAATCTTACCCACCACACTGGTTGGAAACATTTTCTAGCCTCATTTGTTAATGGTATGACAAGATATACATATATATATATATAATTTGTGCACGAATAAGAAAAGTGGGGTAAGAAATAAACTGTAATCATGTGTTGTGCATCTGGTTTCATTGATTTCTTTTCTGTCCATAAGGCCGAGTGACATTGTTAAAGATTTGTGTCACAGTCTGCTCCGTAAACCTGCCTGCCTCTCATGTTACTCTGTGACTTCAATTCATAAAACTGCAGGAAATTACACGCGTGTGACAATTACGAGAAACGAGTCCGCCCGTGTAAAAAAAAAAAAAAGACCTCATCTAAATTCACACCGCTGTCATTTGTTCCACGGCAGATAGAATCGTCCTCGTGCCAATAACACAGGAGCGATGGGATTTCTATAATTGAAAAAGAGAGAACCTTGGGGATAATGCATCTCTCGCTCAGATAAATTAATTATAGGTAACTCAAAGGAGTGGAGGTGTTATTCAG
Organism: Gadopsis marmoratus; assembly: GCA_036023855.1. Lineage (NCBI taxonomy): Eukaryota > Metazoa > Chordata > Actinopteri > Centrarchiformes > Percichthyidae > Gadopsis > Gadopsis marmoratus. The sequence continues at coordinate 73,451 of JAVQJF010112587.1, forward strand.
AAGGATTATTATCTAATTGAACCTCAGGTGTTAGCAAAGCGGCTTCCATAGTATAGCTGGAAATAGTTTCTCTTTCTATGTGTCATATTTTTTCCATTCTTTCTTCCTCTCTACCCCCACACATCTCTCTTTCTGTCCCTCCCACACACACTTTACCAGATACATGTTGTAAAAGATTAGCTCAGCCATCATGTGTTTTATGTCTTTAAACAATATTTTTTACATTCTGACCATGTTGATTGATCTTTCTTTCTTTCTTTGCACACACTAAAAGTGACCCTGCTCTCAAACCTCCTATGAAATACAAATTTTAGATGGTTAATACTGAAAATGTTTGAGGATATTTAGGAATTCAGGATGGACTTTTCTCTGTGTTCATGTAAATTGCCAGTAATTGTGTGTCTTCACACCACTTTTCCCATGCTGACAAACAAGGAAACAAAAATTGTCTTCTTTGGGAAAAACGTCTGCCACCACCAAACATTGTTAACTTAAAAAAATCACTATGCAAATTGTCAAGTGTCTTTTTTCTCACTAACACGCCCGTATTGGCCTCTGATTCATCTGTGTCCCTTCTAATAAATGTTATGCTGTTATGGTTTTATGCTGGATGTGCTGTTTTCATGCATCCTCATGTCCCCAATCATGAATACCCCTGCATACATGAATAAAGAGATTTAGCAGAATATAACCATGGAAACAGAATTTAGACAAGCCACAGAAACTAGAGGTGAATAGGCACAGGTGGTCAATTACTTCAGTGTCCTTGTTTGCATTGGTATGTATTTTTACCCATCATTTGTGTTTCTCTTTAACCAGTGTATGAACTCCATCTGCTTAAAATCAATTAGAATATTCATTTTCACTTAAAGGCGGGGGATTATTGTTGAGGTGAATGTCTGGCCTTCTCAATAACAACAGTCAGTATCAGCCTGACCTTTTACAAAGTGGCTGTATTGAGAATTACAATGCCCCAGGACACATGTCCTGCCACCATGCAGAGAAGAGTCGATAAATTATCACCGTGCCAGAGGATTCATACTGTATCCACGGAGACCAGGCCACCCCCACCACACACACAAGCGCACACACACACATAGACATATAGACACAAATTGTAACCTCATGACAACTGAGCGCTGAATCACATCTCTGTTTCCCCGTGTATGGACTCAACTGTCCAGAGTTGTTTTATGGGAAAACACTGCTGCAAACTCAGAGGAATTATTGAATCAATGAATCAGTTATGACATCCACACAAAGATATTAATGAGGGTTGTTGGTCTCCTGCAGGAGCAGAGAAAGCCGAGCAGCCAGCGACGTGGAGAGCGAAGGCACAGGGAGAGTGCAGAAGTGAAAGGAGAAGGTAGAGACACCAGCACAGTTATCGGCCTACCTGACGGTGTGGTGTCATGGGGAAACAGAACAGCAAGCTGCGGCCCGAGGTCCTGAACGACCTGAGAGAAAACACAGAGTTCACCGACAATGAGCTGCAGGAGTGGTACCGCGGCTTCCTCAAGGACTGTCCCACTGGCCACCTGACTGTGGAGGAGTTCAAGAAGATCTATGCCAACTTCTTCCCCTACGGCGACGCCTCAAAGTTTGCTGAGCATGTCTTCCGCACGTTTGACACCAACGGTGATGCCACCATCGACTTCAGGGAGTTCATCATCGCCCTGAGCGTGACGTCTCGCGGCGGGCTGGAGCAGAAGCTGCGCTGGGCCTTCAGCATGTACGACCTGGATGGGAATGGATACATCAGCCGGGCAGAGATGCTGGAGATAGTTCAGGTGAGGACACATTGTATGACTCATACATACTACTGGGCATCATCTGAGATATACATGTGACCCGGTGAGGTTCGAACGGTGTCTTTCTGTTTGTCATGCAGACCTTAAAATGTAATTATTCAAATAAGAGGAATGCAGAAGTGAAAATATGAACCCAGAAAAGGAAGATGAAAGAAAGCTTTTGGGGTTATACACATTACTAAATAACAAATGTTATTTATTGAAAACTAAAGACTAAAGTAAATCATTACTTGTTCTAGTAGGGCTGCAACTAAAGATTACTTTCAATATTAATGAATCTGATGTTTATTGTGTAGATTAATTAATTCTGTGGTCTATAAAATGTCAGAAAATTGTGAAAAATGCCATCACAATTTCTGCGATAGAAGACACCTTCTGGTGTCTTGTTTTGTCCAACCAACGGTCCAACACTCAAATATTATGAGATATTCAGTTTATTATCACGTGGAGACAAAACTAAAGTAGCAAATCATCACATCTTAGCAGCTGGAACTGAGGACTGTTTGATATTTTTTCTTGATAAATTGCTGAAACAATTATCAAAATAGTTTCCAGTGATTGATAAATCCACTAATCGTTTCAGCGCTAATTCCTTGTGTTGTGTGCATTTTTGTTTCTGACCGTTTTCATACTCAGTTGTCATTTGCAGGTCGATTCACAAGGTATTTTCACCTAATGCATCATGGATGCAGACTGCCCTTTTTATTTTTTCTTATCACTGTGGCTCTATTTACTCTTCCAATATGGTGAGCTGAGCAGCCTGCAGGGCCATATCAATATTGGCTCAGTCCGTTGTGTTTGTGGATACAAATGAATGTAAACCCCCCCCCCCCACACACACACACAAAAAACACTCTTTTGTTGCTGTAGAATGTTTTCTGTTTTTCAGCAAAACCTCTTTCTCTAGCCAAAGCCGCAGACCTTTACATGATCTGAAATGTGTGCAGTTTTAAAAGCTACAAATACACATTATGCAGCACACAGTGTAACAGCAGGATGAGCTTTAGTTGCTACAACACTATTACCACGTGGCAACAGAAAACAGGTCAAAGCACTCAGGCGGAAGATGTGACAAATATGCTATTTTTCATCTTTACACAGACAACCAACCAAATTAATACATGCACTTAACAGCAACTGTTCCTACCCTCTTTGTAGGCAATTTACAAGATGGTATCATCGGTGATGAAGATGCCTGAGGATGAATCAACACCAGAGAAAAGGACGGATAAGATCTTCAGACAGATGGACATTGACAAGGATGGTAAAACTGGAGTTCAATTTTTATGTGCATGCTTATGCTTGTTGCAGACCAAACGTCCTTGGCAACACTTTCTATTTAGCTTTTATAAGCACTGTATAAACATTTAAATGGTTAAAAAATGTTTTAAATTATTTATTTATATTAATTTAATAATTTTGCACATTTTTATACATGCTTACTTAGTATGCCAGTCCTCCATGACTCAGAATGAAACTTTTTTGAAAAGCAAAAGTAAACTTAACATGCTACTAACTATTTCCACTGGTAGGGAGAATGCAGCCAAGAAATCATGAAAGATTAGTTAGGTAATAGTGTTTGACATTATACACTTACCACCACCGCAGTAGCAGGAAACATGGACAGAGACAGAGAGAGAAATAGGATCACATAACAACGTGACATAACACGAACACGACTCACAAGATCATTAACAGCCTTTTGCATCTGAGGCTGCTGAGCCACCATTGACATTTAGTGTGAAAAGGTGATGCTACACCCATGTGATATATACAGCATTTCCCAAGTCTGACTGCTGACTGCTGACTGTTTTTGACACGTCACGTAACTAATATTATAATTCTATTTTATTGGATTTCTTTAATGTTATTTCATACGTATTTATAGTTATTATGGTCCGCCTTTATTTGGCTAAAAATAATTAATTACTTAGAAATTACTTACCAAAAGGAGTTACTGTTATTAACAATATTCAGTGTTGGCATCAGTGTTTTCCTACTTTTTGTCACAGTTCTAATCAATGCACCCAAAGAATTCCTGAACTACATGAAAATAGCACAACAGCATCACCTGCTGGTTGATGTGACTTGACAGCTATCAATGACTCAATCATTCAGTCATAAAAATGTTAATGCAAGTTCATTGTAATTTATCTAGAAGATGTTGTGTAATTTGCACGGACTGTGTTATCTGGGAAACTCTTAAGGAGCATCAGAAGCTTTGCTGTTGGTTCTGGTGGGTGGTTGCTGCGTGATTCTCACCTCCATCACATGTTCGGCTGCTGCTGACTCTGAATCTTTTTTTGGTCTCCGCTTCACAGGTAGATTGTCTTTGGAGGAGTTCATTAAAGGCGCCAAGAGCGACCCGTCCATAGTCAGACTGCTGCAGTCGGATCAGGGAGCCCCTCGTCAGTTCTGAGGACGGAGACAATGACAGACGCACAATCGCTAAAACACAGTCACAAATCCACATCCATACAGCTTTCTGCCGTTCACCTGATAGAGGCTCAGTCGTCATCACACCCCCCCCCCCCAACAGTCGATCCTTTATTTTAACAATGCTCCATGTTTTAATGTTTACATTAATGGATACTTCTCTTTTGTTAATGTGGCTTATTTTCTGTGGACTATGGCATGCTTTCAGTTCAGGTATTCTGCATTTATGCTTTTCGCTTTTCCAAAGCTCTCTTGCCTTGAAATGATTTTCACCTGTTCTCTGTAAGTGAAGTGCCATATCATGTATTTATACTGACTGGATCATGTGCTCGCAAGTATTATGACTCCCATTATGTAACACTAAGAGGAAACAAATTACATTACTTCATATAATATGATTTGACTTAACTGTGTTGAAAAGTGGCTTATTGTTGGTTCAGGATGTCAACCGTACCTTAACAAGTCGCTGTTCTGAACAAGTTCTATACGCCTCTGGCATTGCATGCGCTCGGTGATGATTTCGTTTTCTGATATTGTAAGTTTACGTAAATAACGAGGCCATGATTGTTTTTATTCCTTTTTATTTTTGTAACAAAAATGTTTTGTTTTCACACAATTGAAATAAATTTGTGTAAGAAAAATCTACACAAGAAAGTCCCACAGTATCCCCTTGTCCTGGACAGACATGACGCAAACCTGCCAAGATTCACTTACTGGTTTAAAAAGAGAGAAAAATAAAAAGGAAAAGTCACATGAGGTTGGACATTGAGGTGTTACTTTGACAAGTCCACATCTTAAAATAGGTGCTTGAGGGTGGATGAAGAGGAGAACAATGTTTGATAAAGACTTGAAGAGAAATGCCACAGTCAGAACCTCCTCCCTCTCCTCAGTTGGCGGTGGCTGTATAAATATGCAGCTTCTAACATTCAGCAGGTACGTGAGGCAGAGTTCACTCCAGGGACATGACAACCACCCCCCCCCCCCCCTCCCTCCCCCCTCCCCCCCTTTCCGTCCCGTGTGACTGACAAAGATGATGTGAGAAACTGCAGGTGTCTTTTCGGGAGTATTTCAGTAACTGGGCGACCGGGCCTCCCATTCGTCCACAGGAGAGGGGAGGCGATCTGCGCAGGACCAGACCAGATCCAACAAAGCCAATCTGGATCAGATCCCACCCCTTTGGGCTCATAACTCGTCCTTCCCAAAGTCATCGTCCAGGTCTACATCACTGAGGTCATAGTCGTCCTCCACAGGAAGCTGCGGTTGGCAAGAAAGAAGAAGCATGAAAACTCCTTATACATTACAAATGTCAAATTATTATCAGTAGAGCTTTAAAATAAAATTAGATATTTTTGCTGGACTGTAAGAGATGAAAACTCTTCTTAAATTGAGACAAATAATTACAGATGGACTTTCATTCTGTGAGAAGAGAAACATTATCTGGGTTTTTTGGGAGCACTCCAGCAGCCGTATTACATAAAAGTGTTTGACTTATCCTTCTGTGTGCGTGAGCGCAGTACAGAGGCAGCAAGGAGCAGGTGCAGGGTTTCTGCAGTAAATCCCATTTTAACAAACTGGTCAGCCCTGGCTGGATTTCTGTCTGATCTGTTGTTCATTAATTCCCCGAACGATCAACGGTCTGGCTGTGGGACGGACGGTTGCATTTCTGGCATGTCGGAACTTTGGGCCGGCTGCAGTTTGAGCTGCAACTGTGGCGAGATGTTTTAATATTACCAGAAGTATTTTATTTTGTGACTAAGGTCTTGACTGAGATTGTGCCGTGACAGAAAAAACTGGACTTCGCTGCAGAGCAGATGGTCTATATTGTACAATTTTACAAAATGCTGCCTTTTTTTTTTCCGTCAATTTTCAAGGATGAGGTCGCCTTGTTTGAATAAACTTTAGCGAAATTGTCAATGGACAAAATTGATTGTGGGTTTATGTTCAAGTGAGCACCCACGTCACGTCGATTGATCCGAACAGAGGCAGAGTAAAACGTGCAGTTGGAGTTATCGCAATGCGTAAAATGAATAAAAACGTACAGTGTTGGTCGCCGCTCGTTTAACACTGGTTGCTCGAAGGACCAAATCCTGTTATCATCTGTCCATGTAGTACGAAAATCTCTGACTATGAGACTACTGATGCTCCCACTCACCTGCCCATCTTTGCCATCCCAGGGCTCAACAGTGTGAATCTTTGGCATGGAGCCACCTCCAAATGTGGCAGTTGAGCCACGGCCCACGGAAAGCTCTCTGAAGAGAAGATGAATCACGTGAGCGCCATCACTCAGCTTACTCTGAAGCATATTTTCATTTTTATTTTTGTAATGGGGACAAAAAAAAAATAAATTATCAGAAGACAGCCCCCCCCTACCTGAGGAACTCATGAATGCCAGTCTCACTGAAGGAGCCCCTGAGCAGAGCAAATTTCATCTTGCGTGTGTTGATGGCAGCCATGGCAGGGTAGCCAAATCCACCAATGCCCAGAGAGGCCTCCAGCTCCATCTGAGCTCCGGCCTCAGTCCACAGCCAGCTGATAAAGGGAGAGGAGGTCGTTAGTCACGCTTGTAGTCAGTCATATGAATAATTCGCGATTGGCCTCTCATCCTTACCCCCACATCTTCTTCTTGTACTTCTCAGACATCTTCATCATCACCTCCAGGTAGCCATTTCTACCTGCTGCACCTGTTGAGACACGAGGACAGTGGATGGTGAGTGAATTCTTTGTTGCGAGAAATGTCCCCACACTACACCAGTTTCCAGCAGTTCTACTGCTTTTGATACATCACTTTCATATTTATTTACAATTATTTAAGGTTAAATTTCTGAAGTATTTCACCCCACCTGTGTATAGATTGTGAAATTGCCAGAATACACGCTGAAAAAGGCCGTCTTGCCACATCTGTGTGACAATATTAAAAAGTAATTTTGGAGTGCTGTTCTAGTTTCTTTTTCCATTATTCACTACGTTAACGATCCGGCACACAGTCGTTGAGCGTGTTGTGCCTTATTTCTTATGAACTATTTACCACACTCAGAGTCTGTGTGTGTCTGGTCTCACCTGTGTCCAGGATGTGTGGCAGGACTGCAATTATACACAACTGACTGTCCTCACAGGTCTTCTTCAATATGTCTTCACTGAGGATCTGAGAGACAAACATTTATAATACAAATGTAATGCTTAATTTGAATAGTTTCATATATAGACAAATATCGTTATGACTCAATACAAGTTTAACTGGGTTCCTGAGATTCCATTTTTCCCGTTTTTGGTCCAACTTGTGTAAAGTGTGTTATTGTGCAGCACTTCAGAGAGCACTTTATATCTGTTTTGGATTTTGTGTTGATTTAGTCTGTTTTACTTTTATTTGTTTGGTCAAACATGGTTGCTGTCAATGCTCAAACAAGCAATGTTTAAGTGTCAGTGAACTCATAAGTTGAATCACTGTTGTGTTCAGCAACAAAGCATACAAATAAAAAAATTAAAAAAATCATTCTGTGGTTTATGACTTTCTCTCCAGATGCTTACTGCTGGCCCTTCTGGTCTAAAATTATTCTAATACCAGCAATACAAACTTCCATAAATGACTGTATGATGCAAATACTCAAGTGTACTGACCTCCAGTAGTTCAGGAGCAGGGGCGTGGTCAGAGAACAGATCCAAACCCCTCTCGATGATGTCACCACGGGAGCGGCCTCCTTGGAAGTCTTCGGGCTCCTCGCCTTTGCGGAAGATCTTGATGGTGGGAAATCCACGGACCTACACACACACACACACACACAAAATAACACATATTGCTTCAGTTCTGTGAATAATTGCCTTGGATTCAGTTACATATTGATATTTAAAGAAATTTTTATTCTACATAATACAAGTCTGAGTGACTTTCAGTGGCAAGATACAGCTGTTGGATTGCGATTTGATGTTGAAATGCCTGCTTAAACTGCAATGATATCAGTTTTTGTATGACGTATGTTTGGAGAGAGTCAAACACAGAGAAATGCTTCAAAGTGACCTCTTTAAGACTTTGGATCATTACACTGTGCTCTTCTTTATGTGACTGCAACAGCTACTAAGCATGATGTGGAGGTCCAAAGAAATCAAGATTTGCCATTTTGGCTTTGAAGTTGGATTTCCTCAGGCAAAGCAAGTGTGTGAACCGAGCGGTGCGACACTTTTGTTTTGTGGCTACTAACACACCAGTTTGTATCAGAACTGTGCACAAACGTACCCACATGAACTTATTGATTCTGACTCACCCCGTAGCGGCTGGACACAGCCTGGTGCACAGTGGCATCCACAGCGCCGAGACGAACTTTGCCCTTCGTCTGCTCCTTGACAGCTGTGGCTGCAGCTGCCCACTCAGGCTCCAGGCTATTAACAGAAGACAGCCATAGTTAAGGAAAAGTGATGACGATATTCTTAAATAATTTATTCCGCAGTAGGGAATTCACAATTCAAAATTATAAATGCGCATTGTGCAAACTGGATTCACAAGGTTAAATAGCTCAGATTTCACTTAACAGTTTTAATAGGGATTAGTTTGCACTGAAGGAATAGTTACAATGAAGGGTTTTCAGTGAACTCTGGGGATTATCCAGATTTACTGGAACAATGTTTCCAAAAAGAAACCTTTTCTGTGCTTTAAGCAGCACAAACAAAAATCCATTAAACTTTGTTGCATCTCAGAAACCTCAGGGACGGATATCTCCTCTCTCTTGTCCTGGTGAGGGGGGGTTTCACGGTTTCCTACCAACTGTGTCAGACACCAAACTCACTTTTTGCAGTGTCCACACCAGGGGGCGAAGAACTCCACCATCCAAATGTCATCACTCTCCAGCACCATCTTGTCAAAGTTGTCATCAGTGAGCTCCACCACATCCTGCTTACTGCCACCACTCTGCTGGAACACAGGGAAGTGTTTCATATTTCCAATTTCAAATAACTGCAACAAAAGGCTACTGCACAGGGTCACTACCACTGCCTACCTGCTTGTTGTTTCCAGGGCCACCAGACTTGCCACTCAGCCTCTCTTTCACCAGAATGCGCAAAGCATTCATGGCTCCGTCCACAATGGCCTGGCTAGTGCGTCCACCTGAAGAATGAAGACATGCAGAGGTCAGTCGATGCAGTCAAAAACAATTGACTCTGTCTGTACAAGTGATTCTGTCTGTACCTTGGTACTCCTCTGGCTTGTTCTTATTGGCCCCAAAGACCTTGATGGTGGGGAAACCTCTAACGCCGTACTGACCGCCCAGTGACTTGTGCTGGTCTGCATCTACGGCACCAATTTTGACAATACCCTGAAGGATTTCAGAAACAAACAGGAGTGTGCAGCCTTAATTACATCAAAATATAACAAGCCTGTAAATCATTTTCTTCATATAAGAGGTTTTATGCTGACTCTGGAAGTCAGCGTGTCAATGTACAATTATGCATACAGTTACTTATTTATGCAGGATTTGTCCACGCACACACCACTGCTTAGATAAATAACATTAGAGGTGATAACTGTGTGAGAAAGCACAGTCCATGAAATAAACAGCGTTAATATTGTTCATTAATATTTGCCTACAGTCCCATATCTGCCCACATCTCACGCCTCTATTTGCTGTTATTCTCCCTGTTGAGTTACAAACTTCTAAACAATTTTAGGTTACTGCCTAAATATAGCATGGTCATTATGTCTGCCTGACTATTGCATAATTGTTTCTCATGTCTGCAAATATCTAATGAAAGCACTTGATCAAAATCCTATTGTCATATTGCGAATAGCAGTATTCACTAAAAATAATCTGATATTTGATTTCGTCATCAATGCCCAGCACAAATGTCTTCAGCTGAATAAATGAATAAAATGGCAAAGTGAGCAGAGACGTTTTGTTTACCTTGAGGGCAGTGGCTGCCTTCTTCCAATCCGGAGTCAGATTTTGACAGTGGCCACACCTGTGACGATGAACAGCGGAGGAGGGAGGAACAAAAGATGAAACTGTTTTATTGCTAGTGATCTAGTTTTATAATATAGACACATTTCTGGAGTTTGAAATCAGTGGAAATGAAAAAGATCATGGGTGACAAACAGTATCAGGGTTTCTGCAGGAATCCTGCATCTTTTGGGTGTGCACATCTCTACCGTCTTGCTTGTTCATTGCAGAATTGACTTTGCTCCTGATGTATAGAAGCTTACTGGTCTGACCCACACGGAATCTCTTGTTTAGGCCAGCCTTTACTTTCTTGTTATGAGAGTGTGTATGCATTATATCTGACTGCATCTATACGTACTTTAACAGCTTTTATCTCGCCGTTAAAGCACTTGGAATTGCTTTTGTATGACATTGTGCTCTACGAGTAAACTTAAAAAAACGGTTCAGCTGCAATCCAGCCGGTGGGAGGAGCGACCAGATGTGCACGCAAGTCTCCACGGCCTCTTCAGATCATAAAAAAGGTCCATGCTTCTGTGGAGAGAATCCTCAAACATCACACAGCTTGTATTGAAACTGTGTCACAGCCCGGCTGATCTGGGGACACTTGTTAGCGCACAACAACTGCCACCGCGACGGTGAATGGACTCACCAGGGAGCGTAGAACTCAATCAGCCACAGACTGTCGCTCTGAATCACCTCCCTGTTGAAGTTGGATGGGGTGAGCTCAACAACATCATCGCTCGCTGAATAAAAGGCCTGGACGGACAGGACCAGGCAGCAGCCCAACACTCCTGGGGGACAAGACGAAGACACGAAAAGGGTTTTACTCGCAACAACGTACGCTGACAACCTGCTCCAATTAAATGGCCAGGCCAGCTATAACGTAAGCGCCGGCAGGACATCGGCACCCTATTTGAATACACTTAATATGTAGGATTATTGCAAACGTATGTACACAGCAAGTGAGTTGGCGGTTATTGGTTGGTATTCAACGATAACGGAGGCCTGGCGCGGCTCTGTGCACCCTGGGCTTAGCTATTCAAGCTAACCACGGTAGCGGGAAAAAGAAGTTTAACACACCCGCCGTTAACAAAGTCACAACACTTACATTTGACAGAAGTCACGTTAGAAAGGCCGTTGCTGCTGCTGCTGTTACTCACCAAGTTCAAGCGCTCTCATGGTCTTAGCTGCTCTCCGCTCGTCTCCTGTGTTAGCAACAACACACGCAGACCGCCGCCGCTGGGTCTCCCAGAAAAAGTGCGTCGGAAAACTCACCGTGGCCCGCGCTGATTGGTCCGCCGGTGGCGACGCCGCGCCTCAGCCAATCAGCGTGCGCCGTGTAGTTATAGAAACGGCACACTGAACACAAGAGGGGCTGGACGTAGGGAGCGAGGAGAGGAGAGGAGAGAGGAGGCGACGTGCAGCTACACCAAGGGGAGATGATTCAAATGTGACAAGGCTGACTCAGTCTAACAAGTGTAATGACAACACACAGTCAAGCTACAACATATTACACACAGAGTGGTGCATGTCTGTCTAATGAAATAACACATAACGCAGGCTACTGAAACCTAATGCTGCGTTATCGTGGCAGAAGAAGTAGCCTGTTCTGCAAAAGCGTCAATATAAACTCTGCGTTGCAGATGTTGTTGTTGTTGTTTGTTTGTTTGTTTGTTTTGCTTCACAGTGGTCTATAAAACAAGCATCGTTCTGCACAGTGCTCGTCCTATCCAGCCTACGGTAGCGTGAAGGTGCTGCCACTAGGGGGAGACAAACAGCAAGGCAAGAGTGCTGTCGAGGTCTGCCAATCAACAATTCAGCACGGGCTGCTGCAGAGCTGCTCGGCTGAACTCACAGCGCAAGTTGGAAGGAATCTGATTCTGCACATTTATATTTGAAAGTAACCCGTTATTCTAAAAAACAATCCACGCGATGCTCCCACTCGTGGCAGTCACGCCTGTAATCCAACCATCACCACCACTTCACATCCCTAAAGAGCCACGCAAATACAGGTCTTTACAATACACTAATATTTATAGAAGGCTATATTCTCTCTGAGATTACGCGATTAGCACTTAGACCGAGTCTTGTCCGTGTGGGTTATTGGGTGACAGCCTATAATAATACATTCAAAATGGATGATGGATAATGCGTCCAAGTCTGGGGTACATGGAGAAAGACTTTATAGGCTTCTGTTGTGAAAGGGGATGATTTAGGCTCCTAGTAGTGCTGCCTGTCAATCGATTGCCTTTAACTAGTTGTTGCTCGTCGAGCTGCCACCTGAACCCAGCGGACTGTGCGTGATTCCAGACGCTACTTCACAATTCATAACGTGCCGCTGAGATTTATGAGGTGCTGCCTGGCTGCGCTGCACTGCGCTGCGTCAACAACACACCTGCCGGAAGACACGGCGGGAAGCCTCGGAAATAAAAGCAAAGGCTGGCTAGATTGTAGTCACTTGCATGTGAGATTATATTTGATTGGGCATTCAAGGTTAACCGCACAGTAATATATTATAAACTGTAAGGGCAACATTTCTTATCTCCTATTACCAGATGTGTTTTCTGGTAATAACCTGTGTTGTTTACTCTGCACTTTGCGTATTTTGATATTTTCTGTCCTGGGACACTTTGCACGCAAAGTACATTTGGTATCTTGTTTTGGCACAGCTTGTTTGTCACGAGGGCTGATAAGAGATCAGTCTGCTCGGTGTCCTTGGATGTGACACCTGTGAGCTCGAGACAGAGACGATGGGGGCCAGGGTTTGATTCTGATATCCCTTCTTTTGCTCAGAGTCCTCATACACAGATTGACTCTGTTTAATATCTTAATCAAACATACAAAGAGTCAACTGTTTGTTGGATCATCAAACTGACATTATTTGCAATAACGATAGATATGATACAAAATGTCAGTACAGAACTCCTTGAGAATAAAACCTCAATTGGTTGATAGGACAGGTGTGTTGTTGGAAGTAAAGAGTTTATAACAACGATGGGAATAAAAGTGATAGAAGGAATGTCAAACATTTTGTTTCGTGTAAGGCTACTTTATACTCCAACACATTTCAAAGGGAACTATTGCACTTTTTTGCAACATTTTTCTGAAAGCTCTAGTAGTTACTTTACAGATTCAAATTTCACACGCATTTATGTGCATTCCTTTAACTGATAATACTTCTGTAATCACTTTATCCTGAATTGCATTTTGACTGTAGGTCTTTTACTTTATTCATTGACTTATTTCTACTGTGGTAGGCTATTGCTGCCTTTACTTAAGTGAAGGATTAAGAAACTAGACATCTACTGACACCAACTGCTTGATAATCTGGAGCTACAGAAACACTTGATTCTACTCAGCAGCCAATATTGCATGAAGGCAGTGGTTTAAAAAAAAAAAAAGCCCCAAGCATTAAAACATCATTGCACACAGGCGTCGTTTTGTTCCGAAAGCTCCGCCCGGAAGTCCTGTGCTGCGATTGCTGCTAACTTGACACCACGCACACTTGGACGCCAACTTTCTCCGGGAGACACCGGCGCACTGTTCACTTCCAAACACGGCGGTGTCGAACGGGGACGACTTCACGCAGCAGGCATTCGGCCATTACTTCAGCTCGCGCGCACGCAAAGCAGGAGATTTGGGATTCGGGAGGGGGGCTGGTCTTTTCGTCCACGCACAGCGCCGCCAGAGTTCCTGGTGACTCGCGTTGACTTTGACAGTCGTGTGGAAACCCCGACCACTTTGGCTGCTTCGTGGCACCGCAATGTGGGGGGTCCAGAGGACGCGGTATGCGGACTGCAGCGGCTCTGGAGCCAGCGAGGAGCCGGAGGTCGCCGTTAACATCGGCGGGGTGAAGCAGGTCCTGTGCGGGGACGCGTTGAACCGCTACCCGGACACCCGGCTGGCGGAGCTGCTGCGCTGTTCGCCCAAGTCTTCTGAAGACATGTCGTTGCTGTGTGACGACTACGACCCCGACACGGGGGAGTTCTACTTCGACCGGGACCCCGAAGCGTTTAAGTGCATAATCGAGCTTTATTACTACGGAGAGGTCCACATGAAGCGGGGCATCTGTCCGATCTGCTTCATGAAGGAGATGGACTTCTGGAAGGTCGACTCGGATTTCCTGGACGACTGTTGCAAGTGCCACCTGAAGGAGGTGGAGGACGAGCTCGCAGAGATCGCAGAGAAAGTGCGAGCCATCCTGGTGGACCGGGATGGGGACCCGTCCGCCAGGGGCTGGCGCCGCTTCCGGCTGTGCCTCTGGCGGCTGATGGAGAAGCCGGAGTCCTCGCTGCCGGCGCACGTCATCGCCATCGCCTCTTTCATCTTCATCCTCGTGTCCTCCGTGGTGATGTGCGTCGGCACCATCCCGGACCTGCAGGTGGAGGACTCGGAGGGGAACCTCTCGGAGCACCCAACGCTGGAGGTCATCGAGGCCGTGTGCATCGGCTGGTTCACCGTTGAATACTTCCTGCGCCTGGTCTCCTCCCCAAACAAGCTCAAATTCGTCCTGTCGTTCATGAACATCGTCGACTTCATGGCGATCGTGCCCTTCTTCGTGGTGCTGATTCTGACCTCCGTCGGCGCGGGGATGATGGAGCTGGCCAACGTGCAGCAGGCGGTGCAGGCGTTGCGCATCATGCGCATCGCGCGCATTTTCAAGCTGGCGCGACACTCGTCGGGACTCCAGACGCTCACGTCGGCCCTGAAGAGCAGCTTCAAAGAGCTCGGGCTGCTCCTCATGTACATGGGCGTCGGGGTCTTCCTTTTCTCCGCGCTGGGCTACACCATGGAGCAGAGCCACCCGGACACGCTGTTCACCAGCATCCCACAGTCCTTCTGGTGGGCCGTGATCACCATGACCACGGTGGGCTATGGGGACGTCTACCCCAAGACCACGTTAGGCCGGTGCAACGCCGCCATCAGCTTTCTGTGCGGCGTGATCGCCATAGCGTTGCCCATCCACCCCATCATCAACAACTTCGTGCTGTTCTACAACAAGCAACAGGTGCTGGAGACCGCGGCCAAGCACGAGATCGAGCTGATGGCGCTGCGCTCCGGCGGCGGCGAGCTGGAGGCCGAGGCCGGCGACGTCTGCGGCGCAGGGCTCTGGGACAGCGCCGTGAGCTCCTGCCACAGCGACACATACGTCCCCTTACTGAAGTCTCCCAGGGCAGGGCCCGGGATCCAGACCCCCAGCATGGAAACGAGCTTTGACAGCACACCGGAGACCGCAGAGTATTTCATCTCATGAACACCGAGGACCCTGCAGCATTTGGAAAATGCCTCTGCAAAAGAAAAAAGAAAAAAAAGAAAGAAAGAAAAGAAGACCATCGACAACAAAACATGAACTCGGTTATTCATTTTCGACTTGTTCAAACTCAGTCCGCACAATTGAGGGTTAATGATACCACCATGGAGACCACCTGTAAATAGCCTAATGCTCTCCAAGGGCCATTAATGCATTTGAGGAATTCTGTATATTAAAGGGACATTTGCGTAATTTTAGGCTGAGGGGTTGTGTGTGATTCCCCCATCTAGGCTTCTTGTATAACCCGATCCTCACACTCATACTGTAGACTGCACTGTAGCTTCTTCCTCTGTACAGAAACATATATCACAATTAATGGTTTATGGTAATGATGAAAGGTTGGCAGCTCCTCCAGGAGAAACGAGAAGTGTAGTCATCCCATGATAAGCTAACGAGGGATGTACAGGCATCGCAACAAAATGCAAGGAAAACTATTAGTATTTAATAGTGATTAACTAAATAAAACACTGTAAAGTCTACAGACACATTAAAGGTACACTATAAGGTGATGGGTAGGAGGAGGGAAGGCTGTTCCTTGCCATGGCTGTAATTTCTGTAACTGACACTGTATGATAGTGAGGTAACATATCAAATATAAAACCCTTCTACTGTGCAGGAATGTTAAGAGTGAGTGCTGCAGCTCTAGCATAGCTCTAGGATCACGAAACCATCGCCCCGGGACCTCAGAAGCTGCCTTGGCTGCAGGTCATGTTCCTGTAACGGGTTTAAACGTTGCAGCAGACGTCAGCGCTCTGCTCCTCCGTCTGAGGCTCAGTGGGATAACTTGACCACCAAGTAATGCGGCGAGGAGGAAGGAGCAACAGGCTGGAGGTTAAATAAAAATGATTCCCACGTGGTTGAACTTCAAAATTCGTTTTTTTCAGAGTGCAGGCTAGTTGCTGAAAATATAAATAAAAAATATAAATAATGAGGACTTCTTCTCTTCATTTGTTCACCAAAATGGCACACATTATCAGGCCAGCAGGTTAGCAACACGAAGAGCAGGCGTGCTAATGCATACGTGTTTCGATGAAACTCGAAGGCGCGCTGCATTTTCACACTGTCGCACATGCTTTAAAAACGGACTCTAAATTGACTTAATTGACGCTGTCTTTAAAGGTTACATTTTCACAGTTTGAAAGGTCTCAACTCCTACACCATTAGTCTGATTGACACGTGACTTGCTGTACAAATAGAACAATCCTTAGAAAAGATTACATGCCACAGCAGGGGAGCTATAATTAAAATTTGACACATTACACTGAAACGACATGTCTCTTGATGCCAGCAGTTTGAGTTTGTTGCAGGGTTGATTTATGTCAGATTGTGTTCCTGTGGCCCGTCTTATTTTGTGAAATTTTTTACGAAATGACCTGTAATGTCAAGGTCAAAGGTCAAAGATATCTTTATGGTCCCCGAGGGGCAAATTGGACTACAGGCAAAAATGCAGCACAAAACAACATCAACAGAAGAGACAAGACAACAGGTAGACAAAAGTACAGCTAGCAGCAGTCACAGCTTATTTAGCAGGCTGAAGACAGCAGGAACAAAGGGATTCTTGTGCCTGTTTGTCAGGGTCGGCAGTAACTTGTTGAGCCTTACTCATACACCTGGGTTCAACTTTCAACTGAACCAAATTTCCCTCACCTGAAGCAAACTGTACAGCAGTGGTTCCCAACCTTTTTAAAATTTATATTCCTCCACAGTCCAAATGAACTTAACTTCAGCAACACCACTCATCATGTACATGTGTTAATTTAAACGGATCATTGTATCAATTTATTTGCTTACTGTTGAGACTTCCTGCTTGCTACCATAGTTTTCATGCACTCTCAATTGCAACACTGCTCAGGCTTTAACGTGCAGATTTTATTTCAATCAATTTCCTTTTTTTCTTTTAAATTTGTTGAGTTACTTTGCATGTATCCCCTAGCAACTGCAAAAGTACCCCCTGGGCTATAAATAACCTGCTTGGGAATCACTGCTGTGGAGTAAAAGTTTGTAACCTTCTCTCCAACCACAGAAAAATAGGTTTTAGAAAGTCTTTTTTGGCAAGTACACCCTTTGTCACATAATACAATTGTAACAAAGGAATGTAGTCTTCACAATGTTTTATGTTGGACTTGTTTTGTGTTTGCAGATGCTATGTTGGGGCGGGTATGTTAAAGAGTCAACTGTTTGGGACCCGAAAGCAAAGGTAAAATGTGGAGTCACATCTTAATGGAATAAAGAAGGGTGATACATCTTACTGCTGCCTTACTGACAGAGTGTCTGCATCCATCACTGGGACAAGATGCCAGTTTGTTTGATTAGTATGAGGGCACTGATTCAGTATTAGTAACCTCTTCAGTAATGTTTTCCACTGAGCGCCAGTCTAAGTTATGCAGCCTGAAAGAATGATCATGAAGGAGGTCAGGCAGGACTCTGCAGGCTGTCCACCCACACATGTCCTATCTCTGCCGGCCAGCAGCAGGTTCACACATGTCAAAGCCTGGGAGAAAGGCCTTTGTACACGCTGACAGGTGGAGCTGGAATGTCAAAGGCGTGCATTGTGTAACAGAACAATGTTCCTCCTGCAGATGCACATGTAAGTACACATGCACCTTCATGTTCAAATTTAGATTTAGAAGCACACACACACACACACACACACACACACACACACACACACAGGCATATGCAAACATTCCCCCTCCTCTCCGCCGCCTACCTTCAAGTGCACACTAATAATTGCACACACACATACACACTCCTTCGCCCGAATACCCACAGCCATGTGAGATCCACTCTACAGTGACCTGCTGTGATCTGCCGACTAATCACCAATTTTTACACCCACATGCTGGTCATCTGTGGCATTTAGTGGGTGTTTAAGTTAAGAGCTATTCCCGAGAATTTACTCAAAATGGTGCTCATTATCCCGTCGCTAAAATAGTCACAATTATTGTGTGAATTTCCAGCTACCAAATCAATAGAACGTTTTTATAGATGCTCGCAGTCGTTAAATCCTGGGACAGGAGTGTATATAGCATGCCAGATTTGTTTCAGTATCATACTTCTGTGTGTGCACGTTAATATTTCATTAAATCTAGTGTTAATTCAAAGATCATGCTTGTCGGATGCTGTAAATAAACGCAGTACGACACTCTTGCTGAACCCTCAGACACTTTTGCTGTTCAATTACTGTGTTTGCATGTGTTTGGTAATGAAAGGGACTCCTGAAACTCACGTGTCCCGTCCAGCTGACTCCCAGCTCTGATTGTTTTCTGGTGGCGTATTGGTATTGAGTTACACCAAACCATTTTGTTGACAGCAGGCCTCTCCCTGCTCCTCACTGTCTTCTTCTACTCGTGTCTTCGGTCTAAAAATAGTGAAATCTCTGTGGGTTGCCTGTATAAACAGTACAGACAAAAGGAAGTTCATGAAACCCTCAAGATAATTATGTGTTCATAATAAAATATATGTTGTTTTATGAATGTTTAACAGTTCAAAGTTGTGGTTGTTATAGAAAGACAGTCCATTCACCTTTCCAGCTCAAATTTTCACCGCATCTGGGAGTTTCAGTCACAACATTTATTGACATATCAGACATAGTGGGACGTATGTTATAAATAAATCTCACTAAAAGCAGATAATGCCTACCCTCAAATGGTACAAAGGGGATATTTTAATGACTTCCTATCCTGCAGAAGATGGTCAAACACATGAATTTGAATATGAATGCGTGTGCATAATGCGATGGCTTAACAGCCCACCCCTCCGTGCATTGCCTCTGTTTGAAAGAGATTTTCAGCTGCGGGAGAGGGAAAAGGTAATCTCCCTGATGTCAGATTCGGAGGAAGAGGAAAAACATGCTCCTGCAGCATTATTGCGTGCCGAATGAGTTTCAACAGGAATGTTTAAAACGCTACGTAGGTGCACCCTGGGGCCCTTTGAGTCAGGCTGAGAGATGCACACAATGGCACGACAATAATTATATAGATTAAATATGATCTTCTATAAAGTAGCAGAAAAGAATGATGCACTTAACCCACTCAACCCGTCTGCAAAAATGATTTATATATCTCTTTCCCCCCTAACCTCATCGCTTCTTCCACTACTTTTATCTCGCAGAATGCTCTCTTGCAAAACCACCAAGTCTGCCCTCGCGGGGTTTATAAGAACATGGATCAGAAGTAGCTGGGAAAATGTATGGAAACTGCAGAATATAATACACTTTCATTTGAAAAGCCAGTCAATGTGTTGTTTCAAACGCATTACTAAATGGCCTTGCCGCTGACCATGCCAAAATCTTTCGAGATATCAATGTAAAGTGTTAAACAATGAAATAAATAAAGTCGTGCCTCTGCAAACTAAATGCTGACCAGTGAAGCGCAGCCTTCTGCTGTTTGCTGCTACATCAAACTGGACTTGTAAAAATGGGAAGGAAAATATAACTGCAAATGTAATATGAGAAAATAGATTTGCCAGGAGGAAAAGAGTTCTCCTTGGTGAGCCAGCTTCCTTTTCCATCAGAGGGAGGAACAGAGACGTGGTCTGATGCAAAGCTGTTGCTCCTGCAGTTGAGTTGAATGAGGGTTTGCAAATACTAAGTTTCTGCTGCAAGACAGCAGCAGGAGAATACTGAGTGATAGTTATGGGTGTACTGTTACTGCGTGTGTGTTTGTGAACCCACCGTTTCATATAAATCAGCAATGAGTATAGAAGTGGATTGCAGTAGTAGTTTATTACCTGTTATCTTTACTTTTAATGAAAATAAAGAGTCATGCTTTGAGATGCCTGAGTGCACATTAACTGTGATAGATGTTTCCAAAATATGGCTGCAGTAGACGTGAGAAAAAATTTAAATCTATCACTTTCCAGAAACCCACGCGCCTGAGAAGAATATTGAACAAACAGATTGTGTGTTTCGGGAGCTCAACGCTGCCTTTAGTCTCAGAGTAATCTCAGTACCTTGAAATCTGGCAGGCGAGTTATAGCCTCGTGTTTTCAGGATTTTTATGAGGGGGGCGGGGTTTAATTATGCCTTTTGTGTGAAATAGAGACTGGGTGATTCTGGGCCATCGCAATTTAATGCTGAGCCTCGAGGAGGTGACGTGACCTTAACGCAGTTAAAACATCTGTGGTGGCTCCTACTCAGTGACATACCTGCCCTCAGCCAGCCCTCTGCTGCTCTGAAAACAAGCCAAGTATCTACCCTGTATAAAGTCTCAGGGGAATGTTAGCCCATATTAGATCATTAGATAGCTGCGGCACAGAAGAACACTAAAATAGCAAATTGTCTGTAGATTAAACAAGTGAGATACAACATGTTAATTATTCAGCTTTTCAGGGGAGCTTTGGACAGAGCCAAGCTAGCTGTTTCCCCCCCCCTGCTGCCAGTCTTCATGCTAAGCTAGGAGGCTAAATCACCTCCGTGCTCCTGCGCGGTACTTGACATAAAGACCCGAGAGACTTTCCGATCCTCCCATCTCAGCACATTTAAAACAAAAAAAAAATACCCCTTTGAAAGTGAAAGTGAAATAAATTAATACTATCGACAAGAACAATCTAAAGATTCAAAAAGTTCTAAAGGTCACCAGTGTAAAAGGGAAGACTTGTTCAGCAACTATGAATATTAAAAGTCAGCATCCTGGTGTATTTATCCATGTTGATACACTGTAATGTTGGAAATGCAATTTAGTGTGGGTGCACCGTGTTTGGAGATGCACTGCTTCACACGTTACTGTTTGATCAGGCCTCGGCAGTCTGGAACAACAACCTTCACATATCTGCCAAGCACAGTCTCCAGATGAACTTGAGCTTTGAAAGCCGTGTCCACCGACAGCTTCAAATATCCCGTTCCAAGCCAAATCTTGTTAAAGCAACCGTAGTTTATTTAAAAATCAATCCATCCGTTGCATGGCTATTTTTTTTTTCTTTTTAGCAAAGTAATTTAATTAGAAGGTAATAAACAGCAACACATAAAAGAAATAAACAGCTCTCCTGTTAAACACTGCCTGCACGATAAAGAGCTCCGTTTACTGTCTGGTACAACTTTTTCTCCCCTCAGTCACTTTGTCCTTGCCCTTCACTGACGGCCCCCACTTCAAATATTGCTTACAAAAGGCAGATTTCACTGTATCAGCCATGTTCTAGTGGCCCTGTGTCACTTCTGCTGATTAATGTATGGACATCTAATTAAGGAAATTGGCCTTTCGAGACCAAAGCCGCAATGATTGATCTGACCAGCTTGTGATGCACTTGCCACTGCTGATCATCTTATCTAGAGGCAATAATGTTTTATGGAGACGAACATCCTGGAATTTTGGGCTGCAGGTCATAAAAACAACATTTAGTGAGGGTGTCATCAGACTTATACTTATCTGGGATGTAAGATGTGTCTATGTCACAGAATTACTCCAACATGCTTCTTCGTTAAGTCCAAATTGTGACAGCTATACATGATTGTAATTAATATTAATAATAATAATAATAATAAAATGCCCTCTCGCCCAATGTTAGCTGGGATTGGCTCCAGCCCCCCCCTGCGACCCTTTGGGATAAGCAGTCTGGTTAATGAATGAATGAATGAATGAATAATAAAATGCCTTGGGTCTCTGCCCAGCCCTGCCTAACGTGACACGCCAAATTAAGTTTCAATTAGAAATGCAATGTCCATCTTATGAAAGATGTGAAACAAAACAGGAACATTTAAGATGTGCAAAATTACGTGCACTGGGAGTCAAGCACAAAAATATCATAGAGCATTTTGAAGCTGTTCCTTTGGCAAATGCAGATTTCCTGTATGATTACTGAGTAAAACAGAGATAGTTGCTAAAGTATGGTGCTAGAGGTGGGCGTGCTTAGCCTAGCTTAGCATAAAGCATTTGCCAAGAAATAGTTATAGCACGTAACTCGTCTTAAAACCACAGACTGTTATTTTTACATGCGATACAACGTGCTATTTTGTGAGCTCTGGAGATGCCGTTATTCACTGGAAAGAGGCGGGCTAGCTGTTTCTGCTTGCTTCCAGTCTTTATGCTAAGCTGAGCGGCTCCTGGGTCCAGCTCCATCATTAACGCAGACATTCCTGAATGAGTGATTACTAAAACAGAAATCTTTCAAATGCATGAATCAATAGGTTGCTGAAAGAATGCCTCAGCTCATGACAATTGCTTTTCTTGCTACTTCATCTCAGTCCGCCCTCACAAACAGTTGGCCTGACCCCCCTTTCTACACTCATCAGTGACACATGATCTCCCCTCAGTAGCCTTGACCTTGTTCCTGCGTTATGTGACCAGTTTCGATGACTGCAGGCGCCTCTGCGTAGATCCACGTCAGCCACCCCAACAACAGGTGAACGGACTGTTATAGGAACTGCATAAATCCCTCTGGACAGATGGAGCTAGATGATAATCCATATTAGCTCAGTGTGAAAGAATGTCAGTGAACAGACATAAAAACTTATGGCGAAGGATGTGAGGAGTCATCCAGAAGATTTAGACGTCAAACAGTGATGAAATGCTGTGTCCTCGTCTTTTGTGCTCGGAGGTAATTAAACTCCCTCTGCCCCATTTGTCCCCTGCGTGGGTAACTGTGGGTGATTACAGATGGATGGCAATGTGGAGATCAATCTGCCGTCCCCGGAAAGAAAAATTACAGAGTAAGACGCAGGAGGAATCCTGGTGAGTCTCTGCTAGAAAGATTTTTTTTCTGGTATAGCAGCCTGAGATCAAAGCTGCGGGGATTGTACACAGCGCTGCAGTAGAACATTTACATAGTAATTAAAGAGAGTAGATGTGTACAGTCAGGGGAGAATGGTGGAAGTTGGGGGAGGAGTAAAATATCCATCAGTAATTATTTTTTACGGAGGCTATGAGCATGTCAATGTGAGACTATGTGACTTTTGAAAGAAGAAATAAAACAATCTTCCTTATATAAATGATCATAAGCGATAAAACATGGTTTTGTTCAAGAGAAGGCACTCAGGGGTTTTGCTCCTACAGCCTAATCTGGTCTGGCACTACCATTAGCCTATGGCAGCTAATGCTAGCCCATTTAATTGACTTTATGACTCTTTTACACTTTTGCTACCGTTACACTGTAATTAGGTATGTTTAGTAATCCCACGGTTGTCTGTCACTTGTGGCCACATGGGATGCAAAAAATATGTATTTTCCCGCTGGCGGTATCTATCCACACGCATTGGATTTTATTCGGTTAGATTTCTGCCTCCACCTCAATGCAACGGAACGTTTTTTTTTGTTTTACCCATTCTAATCTAAACCTAACTACTTCTGTCACTTTCTGTCTGCATAGTAAAAACTAGTGAAAAGCCATGAAAGTATTTGAGGACATTCTGTCAAAAAAAGTGCACCGTGGGAAGGCCTCATGTCATGCCTCTCACTCTCCCCATGTATCCTGCCCATCTTGAAAATGACAGTGAAATAAATGCAACGTGCCAACAAATAACCTTTAAAAAACGCACGCTGTTTTCCTCACCACTGTGTATGACGGCAGGCCTTTAAGTGTGGCCTTTCGAAACAGCTATAAACACATTTTCCTTCAGATGTCATCGACACGACATACAACTATTTTGTTTCTAGCATACCCCATCACAGGTGACAAAGTATTCACATCCTTGACTTAAGTAAAAGTAGCAATACTACAGTATTCTGCATTCAAGTTCAAGTCCTGCATTCAAAATGTTATTTCAAAACAGTATTTGAGTAATAGTACTTATTAACTTTCCAGCATTGCCCCAGCCTTTAATTTAGAAAGTCAAAGTGCTGATGATTTCTAAGTAAATAAATTAAGTAAATAAATAAAAATGTCTTTCAAGTAGTGCAATGATTTATGAGCAGGTGGGAATAAGATGAATAAAACGCTCATAGGATTATGATAAATGAAGACGCAGGTAATGGCATGGAATCATACTAATTTTTCCAATCTCAACACCTTCAACCGCTTATGCTAAAATTGATTGACGTAAGCTGCAATGCATGCTGGTCCTGAACATGCACAGGTTTGAGGCATAAACAAAATACTGTCAGTTCTGAGTAAAGTGTGGGAAGGTTGATGAAGCGCTCAGTGGGAGTGTTTTATGGTTGTTTGACTGTTGTTAAGTGCCTGCACGGTAATGGCCTCAAGCTCATGAAGGCTGCCACAGTGTGACTCCTCTCACCCACCTTCAGGTAAGCTTTTACCGAGTCGAACAGCCTCTTTTCTTATTTCAGCATGAGCTCAAGCACACGTAACGCAAGAAGGTGAGTGTGACCTGCGAAGGCTGAAGAAAGAAAGACGCAACAGATGTGTCTGTTGATGAATGTGTGTCCTGTTAGAGGGTAAACTTTGTCTTGGGATATTCTTTCTTTGTTATTTAATGTACTTTAGCCCACAATCAAAAACAGAGGCAATTATGCGGGATGGCTGATGAAGAATGCACTGTGAAACACGATAAGACCGCCAAGTAAAAACTTGTTCTTAGTGGTGGAATAAATATTCATGTCCTTGCAATATAGCATACCATAAATAGTGGAAACTGGAGGAAACAGCTAGAAATGTCTAAAGGTAGCAAAATCTCATTAACGTTAATTAATTATCAACAAAACATTGTACAAAAACCAGTGTATTTCCCAATATGTCCAACTATTCCTTGAAATTCTTGTTTAAAGTATTATCAGCAAAATGTACTTAATTATAATCCACAATGGCACTTATAGATGTATTAATGTTGTAGCTGGATGAGGTGAAGATAACTATTTTATATACTATTAGTTAGTTCATTCTGTAACAGTTTATTATATTTTTTAAGCACCCCGAGGTGTTTAATATGTAAAAGCTTTGTCTGCAAAGCATCTAGTAACTATAGCTGTTAAATGAAAGCAGTGGACTAAAAAGAACTACAATACTGTATATTCCTCTGAAATTAAGAATTAGAAGTAAAAATGCATAAAATGGAAATAAGTACCTCAAAATTGTACTTCCTTGAGTAAACGTACTTTGTGACTTTCCACCATTTAGCATTATAATGTGAGTTATGAATGTGCTGTTTCACAGTTAAAGTAAGAAAGAAAGGTAACAAAATGAAAAAAACTCAATTCTTATAAGAAAACACCTCAAATGAAGCATAAAACACAAAATAATAGAAAGCAAAGACTACTGAACATTAACCTTCAAAGTAAGAGTGATCAGGATATTTGACTGTCTTCACCTCATGAATTAGTTTGTATCAACTACTGAGACTATACTGAGTTAATTACCTGAAAATATGCATTCAGCGACATCTGTTTTAATGATTGTTATAAAAATGTCAAGAAATTAGTGCACCATTATGTGCTAATGAGCAGCTATCAAAGACGATCATGTCTCCATTATTACAACACCAAGTGCGTGGAAACATTGCCTGTGACCTTTCAGATTTGAGTGTCAGTCAGTCATCGTTAGCAGACAGTACGGCAGTGAGCCAGACAGCAGGATCCAATCCTCTATACTGATCAGAGGAGGGAAACCTCATTATCCAAGCAGTGCAGGAGGAGATTAAATGTCCTGAACCAAAGAGCAGCACTAGCTGTTAAGGTAGAGGAGGGTGAATTTGTTCACTTTCCCCAAAACAGATGTTTGAGGGAAGAGGGAATTCTCATAAAAGGGAATTAAGATTTGGACCAGCGAACCCACTTCCTCAACATTTAACCTCCAGGATATAATTCAGAGAGGTGGAATGAAAGACATACATCAAGGCTTTCCTTCGGCTCTTTGGGGAGCATTTACAAACAAGGTGCCATATTCACAAGTAACAGCCTCTAGAGGAGGCAGTGTTTCATATTTTGTAAGAGTAATACGTTACATTTGGTGTGTACTCACTGTGATCAAGGCTTGACAGGTGTGTGTGGGCACACAGTAGATATACACACACACATACATATGTATTGTATACACTATGAGAGCGAGAGAGAGAGAGGGAGACTTAAAGAGAACGAGAGATATTTAAACACATCCAGAAGGGGTCAGCTGGAAGACTCAGCCATTGCACTGCCCACGCACTCCCACATGCTCAACATCATTAAAAAGAAAAAGGCACGACTGAAACAATGCTGCAATCTGTGATGCAACCAACAACAAGTGAGACAGATCTGCTGGAGTAAGCGTTCACCGTAAAAATCTTAAAAAACACCTCAAGGACGGAGGGAAGAGCTCTTTGGGTTGTTGCAATTCTGTGACACATTCTCTATTTGTTTTCTTAATCGCAGCTTTTCAGACTATGCTCTCATTTATGAAAACGATATGAACTATTTAAGAGAGTATGATTTATACCCATTTACCTTGCGATCACGTGCCTCACAGATCATTAAAAAAAATCTATATAATCAGAATACATCAGCATTGAGATTTGTGTTAACACATTTTTTGGCTGGGATCTACCGAGTAAATTCTTCTTAAATGAGCTGTCTGTTCAGTTCATTGCTCTAATTTATTGAGCATCTTATGCCACCCAGTGGACTGGACAATGTCCAAACAATGGAGAAAGCGTAAGGAAGCAGCGCAGGATAAAATAATTAATATGTTTTATTTCAGCCTTTTGATACAGTCGAATATATGTGAATTATTTATAATTTGGCATAATTGTGTAGTGGAATTTAGAGGGCTACTGCATAATATCCTCAGTCTTTTTGAATCTTGTGAAGTCCCAGCTCACGTTCAGTTAAAGAGACCACTTGTCGGTGTTTAAGAGCTTCAGGCCCCGCACACGTCACCTCCTCCACAAATACGACACTTTGAGGGTGGACAGTGAGCCACTTCCACAGATACTTCATCCTTTCATCGCACACCCAGGGGTTTCCTCTTAAGATCATCCAGAAAGAGGTTTTTCTCTCATCCAGCAGCCCTGAGGGGAAATACTGCAGCTGATTGTGACTGAGCAGCAGAAGTTCAAGATGTTGGAGACCCCGGAGGAGGGTTGCTGGTAGCTCTTGGAGCTGATTCTCCTGGAAAAACAGTTGTGATAGTTTCAAATTGTGGGCGAAGGTTGTAGGTCCCAGGGAGGTTAATTTGTTGCCAGCGAGATTCAGTGACTCCAGGTGGTGCAGGCTCTTCAGGGCGTCAGGTTGTAGATCTTGCAGATTGTTGTCACTCAAGTCTAGATTCTCCAGACTGGGCAGCTTGTGAAGCAGAGCGGCGGGTACAGCTGTTAAATGGTTTCCAGACAAGTCCAGCCAGGTCAGGCTACTGTTGTCAGGAAACCAGCCAGCATCTGCTTTCTCAATCAGATTATTCTTCAGCACAAGAGCACGAAGTGAGGCACGGCTGAAGACTTTCGGAGGAAGATGAACCAGCTTATTACCTGTCAGATCCAACGTGTTTAAGTGAGGAAGGTTCTTCAGTAGATCTGAAGGAAGGCTTGTCAGGTTGTTGTGATACAGCTGGAGGTTGCTTAAAAGGGGCACAGCACTCAGATGACTGGCTGTAATACTGCTGAGGTTGGTGGATTGGATGGATAGAAAAGTGGTGTTGGAGGGTAAACCATTTACAGGGAAACGTGTAAGGGAGCTTTGGCTGCACACCACCTCTGCACCCGAAGGTGGAGAGGAACAGGAGCACAGGTCTGGGCACAAGTGTGCGCCTTGGTTTTGGAAACGGCATTCAGCCAGCACCGTGAAAGTCAAGATTATCCACACGTTCATCTTTAAAGCACTACAGAAAGGAAATATGCACCGTTTAAGGGACAGATTCATTCAGGGTATGAAGAAAATGTTAAAAGACTAACTACAAATGTGATCAGAAAAGCATAATCCTACCTGAAAGGCACGCAGTTCCCTCTGTTTTTGATGACACACTGTTTTATACAACGTTGAGTACATTTGTCCCCAGCAGTCAGTGAGGACAAAATGTTGCAAGAGGCAAACAAAATCAAGCAAACAAACCAGCTCATGAGCTGGTGAGTGCTTACTTTTTGAAATTGTTGCCACACACACTTGTCTGCAGTATATTGTCTTTTTTCATTCCTGCAAGAAGATTTTTTTGACTATACAATATTTCATGTGTGATTTGTAAATCACTGAAAGTTGAATGAATGAGATATTTAATAGAATTTAATCCATCACTCCATTGTCACAATTACACATTCTTGTGATTTCACCTTTTAAAGAACATACAATCTGTTAAAGGAATAGTTTGACATTTTGGGAAATGTGCATTCTTGCTGCAAGTTAGATGAGAAGATCGATACCACTCATATCTGTCAATTTAATATGAAGCTACAGCCAGCAGCCTATTAGCTTATCATAAAGGCTGCTTCACATTTAGCGCACATGTGAACGATAAAAAAAAACATAGCATATTCCCTAAAACTATTCATTTTACATATTTTATCTGCAATTAAAGTGCAAGAAAGACAGAAATTCTTAAATGCTCTCTTAACTCATGTCATATTTAATTATACAGTGACATTACAGAGTGTTTCAGTGACTGAACAATAAGAGAGCTATGATAGGCTGAACTGGTTACATTACCATATCAGATAATAACATTACAAGGATGGAACATGTTAAGACTGAAGGTTTAGTTCACTTTCGGTCAGTGACATTACTGAGCGCCCCACCAGAGACTGCGGTCTGGCACATGTAATGGTCTCTGGTAGGAAGACCTTCTTCTTGTTGGTCTGAATCCACCTCCAGAGGTACTCCACCTTCCTATCACACAGCCAGGGGTTGGCGGTCAGGTCCAACCCCTCCTCGTCCAGGGAGTTCAGAGGGTCCAGCAAACCTGCAGGGATGTGGCTCAGCTGGTTGTCATCCAGACTCAGGAGTCTGAGCTGAGTGAGCTCCTGGAAAAGGTTTTGGGGGAGGTTGTTGAGCTTATTCCGGGACAGGAACAGATAGACAAGGTCATGGGAGCTCTTAAATATAGATGCATCCAGGGTTTCTAGCTTGTTGTTTTGCAGGTTTAGCCTCTCAAGTTTGATCAGCGGGTCCAGAGAATTTGCAGAGATCTTCTCCAGGCGGTTGTAGGAAAGGTCCAGATTCTCCAGGTGTGGCAGCTTCTGAAGCAGAGCAGATGGGATCTTTGCTAAAGTGTTCCCAGATAAGTCCAACCAGGTGAGGCTACTGTTATCAGGAAGCCACTCAGCATTAGCTTTCTCAATCTGATTGTGCTTCAGCACCAAGCTGCGGAGCGGGGCGTGGCTGAAGACATCCACAGGCAGGTCAGACAATTTGTTTCCTGTGAGATCCAAAGTGCTGAGGTGAGGAACGCCTCTGAGAAGATCAGAGGAAAGGCACTGCAGGTGGTTGCTGTACAGGTGGAGTCCTTGCAGCAGGGGCGTGGTGTTCAGATGCTGCTCGGAGATGGAGGTGATGTTTGTGAACTGGATGGTCAGCATGGTGGTATTCTTCGGGAGACCCTCGGAGGGGTACTGCGTCAGGGGAACGTCATTGCAGACCACCTCAGCTCTACTAAGGTAGCATTTGCAAAGTGCTGGGCAGGACAGAGTGCCATGGCAGAAATATGCCAACCAGAGGAAAGCAAGGGCACACCAGGACTTCATCACTAGGACACAGGACGGGGAGGACACAGAGAATTTAAATTGAGGAGGAAAATGCATCAGAAACTTGCAAGGACTTAAATATCCCACTTAAGTATTTCACCACTGCAAAACATCTGGCCACAAATTAGGTTCCACAAGAAAACAAAATAAAACTTACTGTTTTCCCCTAGTTAGATGAGTATCAGCCACACTGATCCTTATATCAGATTCAGCAGTGTTCACTTGCAAATCACAGAGTCATTTGGGGAGCAGAATTCCCCAATCTATTCATTGATTACTGAGTAAACAAGGACCTGTCACTACACAGTCATTCGTCAAGGACAGGCAGTTGCAACAGACTGTGACTCTAACCTGCAGGGAAAGTACAAAACCAGGTAACCTAGTTTATGTTGGCATATTGAATAAAATACAGTGGTTCTGCTAGAAATGGCTGATTCTGAAATATGATGTTATGATATGAATTCTATATGTTAATGTCTGTATACAAAGTCTGCGATTGCCAGACGGTGTGTCACCAAGTGAGAAAGTTTTGTACTTTGGCTTTTTTAAATATGGGGAAGGAGGAGGAGAGAGGGAGGGAGAGAGCATGTGAGGAAGAGGTAAATCGGCTGGATTGGATACATTTTTTTTTCTGGAAATTAAATTTGTTTTCAGATAGGGTAACTAGTTGATGCCACAGAACATTTAGCAAAAGATGATTCACCTAAACGCAAAATGTTTTAAGTTGTAAGTTATACAGGAGCATCATGTTATAAGCTCACCCTATGTTTTGTATTTAAGTATTAGTCTGTAAAGTAACTATTAAGTCAAGCTCTAAAATAAATGTGACCATGCAAAAAGTACAATATTTCCCTCAGAATTATTGTGGAGGCAAAGTATAATGCAGCATGAATTGGAAATACTTTAGTAAACCTCACCTCAAATGTGTACTCAAGCACAGGACTTGAGAGAAAGTACTTACCATCACGGCAAGAAAGACACCCTTTTAGAAAAATTTAAATCAAAAGACGAGAGTACAGAACAAAACGTTGATTCATGATGAGGAGGAAGAAACAGCAGGTGAGGTGACAGCGGTCGGCACAGCAGGTTTCATCCTAGCTGAACCAGAACATACAGTCAGACAGCTGATAGTGAGAATGGATACGACCTGCAGTAGGAAATACGATTTTAGCAGATGGGCAACATGATGAACCGTTACATTATGTATGATGAGTGCCAGTTGGCTTTAGGCTGTTCTGAAAGATTTATTTCAGTCAAGCCCACTCACTCCATGCACTTGCAAGATAGAGACGGACCTATTCTGGTATAGTTCAAATAGTCTCCTACAATAATACAGTGTAGTCAGAAACGCCTCTGAAGGATCGCTACACAATTTCTATAACATATCTGTATTTATAATGTCAACGATATGCAAAAAGGACTTAATGTTAGTCTTTTTTGGTAGTGTTTATCACTTTACTATTACGGTACAGTGTAAACTACATATAATTTGCTATGATTCTTTTGATGAGTTTATCTTAAGATGACTTCGATCTCACTGATGTCACACTAAGAATTCAGGTACAGCACAACCTGGGAAGACGTGGATGGAGAAATAAAATTCAAACCCAAGTTTCACCATTTCTCCCCCTGGCTAAAACCAAGCTAAACTCACTGAACTTGATTCCATCTGTATATATTTTATTCACCACCTGTCTGCTACTTTTGATGCATGCAAGTGATACTTTTTTATTACCTGCTTTGAATTGTAACACCCCAAATCCTTAACAGCAGCATATTGAGAATAACATCTGCGTGTGGGATTTTAAGCGATGAATAAAAAATGAATTATTCATTTTCAGGGTAACAGAATTTATTTGAATTCGTCATGAATGGCGAGAAGAAAACACATCGCTGTAATGGATGTTGGAATGGATCTACGTTGTGTAATGAAATAAGTCCCCCCCCCCAAAAAAAATCATTACTCATAATGATGTAAAATCTTCCATTCAAAACTGTATTCATTTAGAGGACAAGCATGTACTGTATGTATAATGTGCTGCTGACTGACAATAAAAATAAAACAATCATATACTATGAGCTACGCTTTCTGTGTTACAATACACAGACAGACTTCTTAATCCTATATACAAATGTTCACACACATGCCTAACACCTCACAAACACAAATCCATGTGAGTCACTCCATCCGACAGAATAAAATGTCCATGTTTTTGTCATGATGATTATAAAATCAGGCTTTAATCACCGAGTGTTGAGCTGAGGTGTTTTTTTTTTTTTTTTTGGATGAAATCTCACTTAACGTGAATACTGCTCATTTCCCTCTTGTTAAAATGACAAAGACAGCTCCAGTTCTCATGACGACAGCCAGTTTCTGTCTACGATTATTATTTTTCTTTCTTTTTTCTTCTTTTTTCCAGTCCCCTCCTGGAAAGAGGAGGAATAACACATGTAGGCACCCCGTCCAGACTGCGGTCAGTAATCCACAAAGATGAAAATATGCATCTTTGATCAGCCAGGGTTAACTGTGGAGAGAGAGAGAGAGAGAGAGAGAGAGAGAGAGAGAGAGAGAGAGAGAGAGAGAGAGAGAATGATGTGAAAACCTGGGATGCTACCAACAGAATGGCTGGACTTCAAAGGCATGCCCACGCACGATCCACACATATTACACAAAGAAGCTACCCAGTAGCCACACAGAAAACAGATATGAGGATAATCCTGGTCTGCATGTTTGCAAGAAGAAAAATCTTAAAGCACATTTTGAAAAATATGCTTTTTTGCCTTCTTGCTGAGAGTTTGATGAGAACACCGATACTGTGCCACTCTCTCATGTATGTAGGGCCAATATACAGCCACAACCAGCAGATGGTTAGGTTAACTTCTCTTAAAGACGGGACAAGGGGGGAAACAGGTAGCCTGGTTATGTCCAAAGGTAACTAAATCCATCTAGGAGCACCTCTAAAGTTAATAAATTAACAGTGGCAAGTTCTGGTTTTACAGGGGGGTTATGTGCAGAACTATTTCTTGGCCGGAGAAGGTTTTTCCTTTTTCTTTAAGTGAGCTACAGAGGTGCTAGTAGGCAGAGTTTGTTACCTTCATACTTTGTTTCCCCCGTTTCCAGTGTTTATGCTGAGCTAAGCTAACCGACTGTTAGCTATCGCTTCATATTTAATGGACAGATATGAGCGACATTGATCTCAAGTAACTCTCGGCAAGAAAGTGAATACGTGTATTTCCAGAAATGACAAACTATTGCTTTAACATTTTACTTCCTGCAAACATGCAGACCAGAACTATTCCCAAATATTTTGCTTTTTCTGCAATAAGCATGTGCAGCAAGCGTGTTTCTCAAATCGCCAAACTATATTTGTAACAGCGATGAGGTTACAACACTGAGTTCGTGTTTTCCCCGTTCATTTTTAAATGTAGAAACCACACAAAAAAAAAAAACATGCTTCTGGCCACGTTAAGGCCTCCTACACACTGCAAACGCACATACAGAGATCCAGTTACCCCTCTGTCCCCCCTCCTTCACTTCCTTCAGAAGAACATATCATCATCATCATCATTATCGCCATCATCCAACGACCAACTCCAGTCTTTCAGGCCAAACTCAAGCAATCTGAAACAGTAAGTATGATGTTCACTGAGGGGTCAAAAGCCTTTACTGCCTGTTAATCTGTTGGGGCAATACATGCCAAGTTCACCAGGGGGCAGTATAGAGCCGTGGGCGGTTAATTGATTGACCGAATGCTGCTTGTTATGATGAGGGGAGGGTTAACGGACACAGCAGCACAGCATTATGGAGGGCGAACGGGCTCGACAAGCTCTGCTACTTACAGTCTCCCAGCATGAGAGACGTGGGGAATGGTGGGGTCAGAGGTGAAGAGGTCAAAGGTCAGTGGAGGATGATACGGAGCATGGGGCCAGCGCTGAGGGATGAGAGCCCGTTAGGTTGTGGCTGCCACTTCCTGCTCAATTAGGTGGCTACTGACGCTGCATTTATGCTACATACTGACGTTCGCACATGCAAGTGGTTCAGGAATCCTGTTTTAAAGCAAGACGTCCGGTGTCAGCCACAACTTTAGGCCCCTTTCAACCGCACAAGATTGAGAATATCAACAGAGGCAACAGTCTTGTTGTTATAATTGC
Source organism: Gadopsis marmoratus (assembly GCA_036023855.1). NCBI lineage: Eukaryota > Metazoa > Chordata > Actinopteri > Centrarchiformes > Percichthyidae > Gadopsis > Gadopsis marmoratus. Next base: position 107,606 of record JAVQJF010112587.1, read on the forward strand.
GATTGGGTTTTTTTAAACCAAATCTTTATGGAAAAATTCATGGTTTAAGTAAGACTAGCTCACGTGAGAAGATTTTCAACCTTTCTGTCCCCATTTAGCCAAAAAGTTGTGTTCCCTACAGCAAAAGGACACCGATCACTACAGTTTACAGTAAATTAAGAACTTCTCTTATGACACTCACAGCTCAGAAAAGGCCTCCGGTAACAGGAATTGAAGAGAATACACAAATGAGCTGCCGATATTTTTAAAATAACATTTTAATCCAAATATCCAAATTGATTGTCACCCGTTATTTTAACAATCAAAGCAAAGCCAGATACATTTCCAGAGTTTTAATATATTCAATAAAAGCTGTAAAGAAAAAAAAAAGGTGCATGAAAACTCATTAAAACTTTTTTTTGCGGGTCTTCTCAGTGTGCACGCGTCTTTTTGTTCATACTGATCTTTGACAAAATACCTGATATAATATTGGAAAGTGAATACACGATTTGAAGTTTTAATGAAAAACTAGAACAAGCGCTACATTTCAGCCATAGTCGGGTTTGACCTTGAGAACAAGATGGACGGACGATATCGTGTGTAAACCATCATTGCTGTCATGTAAAAAATACCGAAACAAACCAAGCTTTAATATGGGTGAAAAAATCTAATATTTTCTGTACCCGGTATAATTTTCCAAGTCCTCACCTGGGCTTCCCTGATGTCTGCTGCTGTCTGCTGGGCTGGATCTTGATGGCTCCGCGATGGCTCGACATATGAGGCGAACTCTTGGGTGAAGGTCGCGGTGAGAGTCGTGGAGAGGATCGTGACGTAGCTTCAGGGGGGCTGTTTTGTGCTGCAGGCGGAAAACCTGTTGTCGGGTGTTTCCTAGGGATGCGTTTGAGGAGGTGACTGACCCAGTGCTGCTGCTCCTCCTGAGAGTTAGTCAGCAGAAGCAGCTCTTTGGCAGTGGACAGGTCATAGTTCACTGTTGCAAGAAGAAGAAGAAGAAAAAAAAAAAAAAGATTAGAAATGGGGTAAAGATAAGAAAGGATACTTGCTTTTTAACAAGAGCTGTTATGGAGCTCTGTGGCTTTAAGAGGCATTGTCCCCAAAGTCATAAAATCCATGTAATTCAATTCAGTTTAATAGCCCTCTGATATTTACTTTTTCACTTTCACCATTCAAAAGTTCAGATTTTGCTGAGACTTCTTTATTTTTTTATATGTGGGCAATTTCAGGCTGTACATTGTCTTTGTGTTTTATTAGACTGCAGTATACTGAAAAATTCTTCAAATATCTTTCCCACCATATCTTAAGTTGACTCAATACCTCTCTGACACAGTATCAGAAACAAAACGCAATTTAAAAATCTCTGGAATCTTTTTATAAAATCTATAAAAATATAGTTCCCCTATAGATTGTATGTATTAATGGACTGTTATTGGTTTGGTTTCAGTGACAAAAGGTTATTATTCTTTTGGACATGGTGTATAATCTAATATAAATATAATATATAGGGAGATGACACTACAAATCCATTAGATTAAAAAGACAAAAAGTCATTTATGAAGCAAAAGAAAATGGCAGCTGCTAAAACAAGCACAATGGCGGTGGTGTTCTTATTCTGCAATTTTTTTGTACTTTGCTAGCTCAGTGCACTGCATGTGGGATTGGATGTGTGCTAGCCACACGTGTGCACCCATATATATGTACCCCATCTTAATGCTGGAGAATCTTCTGGTTCCATAGTGCAAAAAAAGTTCTATATTAACTCTTGACTGAGAATACTGACCCTTGCAAGGCACGATGGCTTCCTCCTTTCTGTCCAGGTGGTCTTTGTGGCACTTGGTGTGGCAGCGGCGGCACTCGAGGGCCGGCGGGGGCTTGAAAACGTGCCACAGGGGCCGAGTGCAGGCCTCACAGCTGGAGGGGAAGTGGTAGAGCGTGAGGATGAACTCGTGGCCCTTGTGGTTGATGTAGGAGGGACGATCGCTGTACAGCGTGGGCTCCACTACAACCTCCTGGTCACGTTTAATCTCGCCTTCATTGGCGTACAGGATCTGCAGGGCAGGAAAGAAGGGCAATGGAGTTTAACTGAGCGTTTATTGAGGCAGTCAGTTGAATTGAGAAAACCACACCAGAGTTATACTGGCTGCCTTTGAAAGGAGGATGAGGGGACAGAAAGAAAAGGCGATAGGGAGGGTCCTTGCTTATTACCTGGAATATCCTTGGAATTTCTTTGGCATCTGCACGGTACACATCAGTTTGAGTGACAGGTCGGACGTGAAACAGCTTGCTGTAGTTGGGAGAGAGAGATGCAAGCGCTAAGTGTTGGCCCAGGATAATAAGTGCAATTGTTACTCTGGCTGAAGAGAAATTAAACATTTTGTATATAAACTTTTGTTTTTAAAATTTTTGGTTTTTAGTGAAATGTCTCGACAGCTATCGCATGGATTGCCATGCAGTTTGGTACGCACATTTACGCACATTTACGTCCCCTTCAGGATGAATTGTAATAACTTTGGTCATCCCGTAACCTTTTATCTAGCGCCATCATCAGGTCAAAATTTTAACTTGTCCAATACGTTGATTTGTTACCAAATACCTGCACAGTGAATGACGTCTCAGCTGTACTTTGTCTTTAGTGATAATTAACTAAACTAACTCAGCTAAGATAAAGGTAAACATTATACCTGCTAAACGTGTTATTGTGAGCTTGTTAGCAGTTCTGTGCTGCAGAGCCACTAGCATGTAGGCTCCTAGTGGTAACTACTACCGTTTCAAAAAAGCGCCCTATACATAGATTTTAGCATTATTGTTAACTCTTGGTGTTACATGTTCAATTCCTGCTTTAAATGACTCACTCGATGTCCAGGGTCATAAAAGGGTTGGCCTGCTCTCGGTCCTGCTCGCTGTTGTAGAACAGGATCTTCTTACTGCTCACAACTATATACTGTACAGGAAAGAGAAACCAGGGCCAAAAGGTTAGAGCGGGAAATGACTCAACGGTTAATGGTGATCACTAAGTAAACAAATCTGTAGATGGGAGAAATAATGGTGGAAACGTTACTTTTTTGTCCCAGCCAAACCGCTTTGTGTTCTTGGTAGGAAGTGAAATCCAGCCCTCCAGCCTGGAGTCTAGAATGCAGAGAAAAAACAAAACGGGAAGATGTTAATGCAAAGAGGAGAGCAGCAGACCAGCCTTTAATCACGCAAACCACTTAAAAAGAACTCTGACATTTTGAAACCGGTGGCATTTTGGTTAAACAAGACACTCATCACTTGGAGAGGACAGGATTCCTCGCTACAAACCAAAGTGGCAGAAAGCCTCGCTACTTGGTTTCAACAACTATTTAGTTGGAGCTCTACGGATTATATGGAATCTCCAGCACAAAATATGGCAGGTGTCTGGTGAGGAAAACAAACTGAAAAGCTTTTTTTAATTTTTTTTTTTTCAAAGGAAAAACTCCACACACAAACTTCACTCTTGGAAAAATGTTTCCCCACAACTTTTGCAGTGGAACAACTCTGAACAAAGCAGGCCAGCATCAAGCTGTGAGTATTGACGTGTCCAGTGAACATTAAAAGGGATTAAAGCACAGCAGAGACGGAGTCAACAGAGTAGAGGGATTAGCGGAAACATTGCAGGACTGAACCGGGGTTGAGGGTACTTCTTTCTCAATTCCATTAATTTTAGGAAAACGTATTTAACTCAAATTTTAAAAACAGTGGAAATATATTGATGGAAAAATCTCAAAAATATTATTAGGTCAATTTCTGTTTTCATTTTCATCATCTCCCCATCCCAGGTTTGAAGTGCCATGCAGGGTCACCTGCAGGTTCAGCCTCAGGGGGCTGTTCATAGGTGAGGGCCAGGGGACCGGGGCCCTGCTCCACCCGCCCGTCACATTCTTCATCATCCTCAGAGTCAGAGTCAAAGAGAGTGCGAGCCGAGTGAAGGTTGGGTCGGGTGTTGATGCAGACAGATTTGTGCGTGCGCTGGTAGGTGAAGGACATTGATTCGGAGGTGTGGGAGTGAGTAATGCGCACTGCGCCGAGAAGAGAGGTTGTGGTGAAATAAGAGGAAAAAGGAAGAAGCATAAAGAGGAAAAAGGTCAAAAGACAAAGAGACTCAAAAAGAGAAAAAAGGAAATATCAAGAACTCGGGAAGAGAGACTAGACAAAGAGGAACGGCTTGGCTTGGAGCGTTTTAATGTACATGTTGGTGCTAAATTATATGACGATGAGTGCGAGAGGAAGTCTCATTTGTCTACCTGGGTATCCGTCACCCATGTCCAGGTCGTTGCCACTGCTGATGCTGGTGGAGTCCAGAGAGTGAACACTGAGGGAGGTGAGTTGGCAACGAAGCTGCTCAATGTCGCTGTCTTTACTGTCCAAGGCCATCTGAAGCTCCAGACGCACCTGGCTCTCTTCTGCTATCAGCTGAACGACATCAACAGGGTTTTAAAATGCAGTTCAAGGTCGTTTCTATAGTTTATTTAACACATTTTAATGTCTGTAATATTGTGTTGGAGCATTCATTCATTATGAATATTAATTAATATGAATATGTTAATATGATTAACAACAGCCTAGTAATGATGACGTCGATTGGGTAACTATGTTTTTGCTGTCGCTGTAGATCCTGAGGTGTTTACGATTCCAAATAAATGAAGTAATATGTTTGTTTATGCTATAAAAGAAAGTATTCATAAGAAATACATTGAAATAAATACATGAACCTGGGGAAAACACTGATTTTAAGCACTGATACAGTAATTTAAAGTTTGTAACCTGATGCCCTCGCCATTATAATCACCTGTATCCCACAGAAACACAGTATATATTCACGTTACGCCATATGCTGGTGTGCAGTGTCTGCATACTGACCGCTTGCATCTCCGTCATCTCTCTCTGGTATTTGATGATGGTGCTGTTGAGTTTCTCCTTCTCCGCTCTCAGCTCCAGCTGCAGCTTCCTGTTCTCCTTCTCCTTCCTGTGCACCTCGGTGTCGTTGCCTCGGTGGCCCCCCCGCACCGTCTCCCTCCTGTTCATCACCTCGGCCAACTTGTTGACAGCCTGCGAGCAAAACGTGGCTTTACAGAGATCTATTTATGATCAATCTGAATTCAGTAAGTACACGGGGAGGCCTGCAGGACTTTCAACGTCGCTGAAAGACAGATTCTTTTAAACTTGTTTCAGATATCAGCGATTTTGCCCAGAGTTCAACAAAAGCCTGCAGCTGAACATTATTCTTAACAACAAATGATGTGACATAACAGTCGTCTGTGGAAAAAAAAAAAAGTATGAAAGTGTAGATATTCCAGACCTGTGTAGGCGCCCAGACACACACCTGAATTTTTAGTGTCCTTTCAATCTGCAGATGTTTTTCAAAGGACACTTTGAGTGAGTTCATGTGCTTCTCCTCCTCCTTGGCTCTCTGGAACTCTGTACAAGTAGCAGAGAAGAATTTTAATTCAGCGCTCAAATCCATTTTTACTTAAGTTTTACAGCAATCCATAACTTATAGTGCAAGTTTGAAGAGCAATATTCTGCCGTTCTACAGACACTTGGTTCCCTGATGGAGGGATTCATGGCTACTTTTCATGACATTTTTATAGCCTTTTCCCCATAAATCATCTGGATATCTGAGACAGCTTTTTAAATCACAATCTCCAGGACTGAGGGAAATGTAACTCCTGCAGAAATCTGGTGCTCATTAATTCAAACCGAAACTCACGTTGCTGCATGTCTTTCAGCTGGTTGTTGAGCTCCTCTTTCTCGTTGGCCAGGTTGGCCACATCCACCGTCATAGTGCGATTGGACTCCTCCAGCTGTAATTGTCAGGGAGGATGTGAGTCTCATCCATGCATACAGTAGCAAACTTAATCTATACAGCACATGAAAACACAAGTAAATCAGTGCTATTTTAAGGTTCTTATGCTAAAACTACAGGGTCAATTTTACATTTGGACCATGTGTACAAGACAATTAACTATTCGTTAATCAACAACACACACATGCTGGATCTAACGGACTCTCACCGAGCTGATGGTGGCCTCCTTGTCGCTGAGCTCCTGTTTGTGTCTCGCCATCATGTCTTTGATCTCCAGCTCCTTCATGATCTTCTCCTTCTCCAGGTCAGAGTACTGCTCCTCAGCGATGGAGCGAGCCAGCTGCTCAGAGTCCGCCTTGGTCAAGCTGACCTCCAGCTGGTTTGTCAGGGAGTTCCTGTGGGAGGGAAGAGGGGAACGAACTGCTATTAGCATATTGTTAAATTGCTAGAACTGGATAAATCTTTCAACTACAAGTATCCCTGCTGTCATCATGCCAGTAAGGAATAGACTGCCTGTAGTGTGGACATGCATTAACATTTGAATGACCTTTTTGTCAGTGCAGGACTTTAAAGCGAGAGAGTTACACTGGATCATAGTTGAACCACTTGGCTGTAATGCATCTGTTACTAATCTGGTTAAACTTCACTCATTCGGTTAAAGATCAAGTTCTCCTTTTTGGCTGTAAAATGAATCCACAGAGAATAAATAACAATAATCTGGAAATTCTGTTACATTCTTTAAAAAAACAGACACATGTGAACTGTGTAGTGTTCTGCTGTAGATGCCTCACCGCCACTGACATTTAACACATTTAACTCTGCATATGAATTTTTAGTTTTTTCAGTATGTGTCATGCTTGAATTCTATGCATAAATTTGCTTTATTTTAATTAACTTTATATTTTTTACAATATATGCTTATTGTTTTTTTTTGTGTATGTGGATTTAAAACAGAATTAAATCAAATCTCAGGTCATTTCAGTGCTGTAGTGTCTCTGATTTAGTGTTAAGACTTGAAATGGCACGGTCAAGAATACAACAGCAATCCCCAGTTACCTCTCCTCCTGATACTCTGCCAGTCGCCGCTGCAGGTTGTTGCACAGCTTATTCTTGTCATCACAGTCGTCCTTCAGCTCACGGATCTGCGTCTTGTAAAGGGTCTTTGGAGGGGGACAGTCGGAGGTTCATTTAAGGTCATATCACAGATGAGGCATTGAGGCAAGACAAATAAACCCCTTCTCTGCTCACATCCTTCCATTCAAGCCCCATTTTGTAGATCAATTTATAGTTGTAGTCACTACAGCGTGTAGGCAAGGTGCACAAAAGAAAGAAAATCGTTGGTTCGAATTACCGTGAAATACTGCTCTGCCTCCAGTTGGTCCTTCAGTTCCTTCAGCTGGCCACCAGCCTCCTGCTTCTCCCTGGAACAAGACCAACAGTCTGTAAATCACTGCTCCTGGCCAACTACCCACCAGAGCCAAAGCACTTTACTCAAATCAGACATGATGAATGACATTCCCCACAACACTTTAACTTGACTGCTTCCCTTTCACAAAGTCGTGTGCTTTCTCTCCTCTCTCTCTCGCTCTCCTTCTGTTACTTTCTGCAGGTATTTCTGCCTTCGGAGCTGTAGAGTCTGGATCTGTGGTTGCAGTTCCCTGCTGCCCCCATGTTCCCGCTCAACAGCCACTGCTGTTATTGTTATTGCTCTTATTATTAGTATTACTATTATATTGCTACTAGTATTGTTTTTATTAATATTAACATCAGTGCCATTACTACTACTATTGCTTTACATCTTTATGTGAAACTGTACTGTGCTGCTGTGCGTTCTCCTCCTGCTCTCACTCCACCCCCCTCTTTCCCTTTCCCTTTCCCTGTCTCTCTCTCCCTCTCTCTCTCTCTCTCTCTCAACCCAACTGGTTGAGGCAGATGACCGCCCACCCGGAGCCTGGTTCTGCTCAAGGTTTCTGCCTGTTTAAAGAGAGTTTTTCGCCTAGTGCAGCTCATGGTGGGACTTGTTGGGTCTCTGTAAATAACGAGTTGGTCTAGACCTGCTCTGTATGAATAAGTGCCCTGAGATAACGTTTTATGATATGGCGCTATATAAATAAAACTGAACTGAAACTGAACACTTTGCCAACAGCACTACAACAAACTCAGCTGTACGTTTATGATCAATATGCATTATGCTCATTATGTTATTGTGTGTGTGTATGAATGCTGACCTGCGGAGCTCCTGGTTCTGTTTCTCCAGGACCTGCTTCACGTCCAGCAGGTGGTTGAGCTCCTGTTTGAGCTGCTTCTCTGATGAGCGGAGCACTGACACCTGCTGGGTCTGCGCCTTCAGGTTGCTCTGGCTCAGACTCCACTTGTGGTTCTCCTGCTCCAGATGCAAGCTCAGGTTCTTTACCTGCACACACACAAGCCAAGAACTTTCAGTGGTGGCATTAAATTGACATTTATGGGGAACAATTCGAAGCCTCAGAACAAAGAGCTAGGGCTGCAACTAAGGATTATTTTCATTACGGATTTCTCTAGCAAATTGTTGTCTATAAAGAGTCTCATCCCCCCATTGCTTATTTTGTTTGAACATAAGTTAAAACCCTGAATGGATCATAAGGAAGTGTGATAAAGATAAGCAAAACATCATCACAATGGAGAGACAAAACATAGTGTTTGACATTTTTATTTGTTATTAAAGTATTAAAAATAGTTTGATCATTCATTCATCAGTCGATTAATTGATGAATCAACTAATTGTTTTGGCATCACAAAGAAATAGCACTACCTGATGCACTATAAAAGGTAGTTTCAGCAATAGGTACTGGTGGATGCTGAAGTTTGCAGCTTATTCCAAGTCATAGGCAAGAACTGAGTGTGAGGTATTTACTGCTGGCAAATGACCTCTGCTTTTAGAGTAAGACGCACCTCTTCAGAAAGTTTCTCCTTTTGTGCCTGCAGCTCGTCCAGTTTGTGCTGTGCCTGCTTGTGGTCACAGTCCAGCATGGAGTGGTCCTTCTCTAGTTGCAGCAGCTTTCCCTCCACCTGCAGCTTCAAGCAGCGCTCCTCCTGCAGGGTGCACTCCATCTCTGGACCAAACAAAACGAACAGGAAAACCATGAGCAGGGTAATTTATGTCAAATCAATTGTTCAAAGTACTGCCAAAACTATTTTGTTTTGCCTCTGGTTGCACCTGCTTGGAGCACCAGATAAATGGCCAATTGGAGCTCAGTAATGCATTTTAAGACCAGCATGTTATAGTTTTCCGTCAAATTTCTGGACACAAACCAGAAATTCACACTTCTCTCCTCCCACTTGCTCACCTTTTAAGGCCTCAGACTTGGCCTCCTCGATGGACTGGTAGATATTGTTTTTATCTGCGAGCTTGGCTTTGGTGGCCTTGTGTTCTGCCTCCTCCTGGTCCAGACTCTGCTGGAGCGACCTCAGCTTGAACGTCAAGTCGATCTCTTGGTTACTCTTCTCCTACAGAATCAAAAGGGGATATTAGGTTTCTAACAGCTATCATTTCATAGGGATGCTGAACAACAAGGTCAAATTGAAGTTTGCGGGAGGAATATCTCCTGGGTTAGCCTTAACTCTCAATTCACATTGGAAATGTACAATTAGAACAGGTAACCTACCTTCTCCAGGTCATTGAGCTTCTCCTGCAGCTGCTTCTTTTCAGTCTGGACCGTTGAGAGAGAAGACTTCAACTCTTTCACTTCTTCTTCCAGGCAAGAGATACACCCTGAGGTGGAGTAATTTAAAAGGGAGAAAAGGAAACAATAACAAAAGAAATTACAGAAAGAAAATAAGAGGACATTTAGTGCAGTGGATGCAAAAACTACAAGAAAATGCACCTGAACTACGTGATCCTAGCGGAGACATTACATAATGCTCCTGCACATGTTCGGCCTCCAATATACAGAAAACAACACACTTCACGTTTATTTTTCCCTTAAACTAACTACACCCACATGGAGAGTTTTGCTAAGGAAAAAATAAAAACGCATCGCAGCAAAACAGGCAACACGGTTGTTCTACGTCCCCTCTGACCTCAGCGGCTGGCCTCTCGGCACCGACCGAGCACGTTGGAGTTTCCAAGCAGCGTCTCACAACAGGCGCTGGCTCTGGTCGGGCTTTGGCTTTCACAGCCGCTCGCTTCACTCTCAGCCTTCTGAACAGATGTTTCCATCTATGATCAGATATTTCCCAAGGCCTGGTCCAAAATTATTCACATCTAATACCTGTGGCCAGCCTCCAGCTCCAAGTTGTGTAATGCCTTTTTCCTGCTACTGAGGAGATGTTTACTGCAGTATCTTTGAATGAGCCCATGAAGATCACAGTTTGATTACTTGCAGTTGTGGCAGAGAATTAACCTTTTTGACTGGTAAATGCTAACTTTGCTAACATTTTAACAGACATATTAAAAGATTGGTTCCTAAAGTGGTGATTATTGTAGTAAAACTTAACAGCATTTTTTTTCTTCCTGTGTGCAGGCTATGTGTATAAAAACCTAAAATAAAAATAAAAACAGCGGCCACTATGGCTACAACCAACAGTTATGGTATAATGTTTAGCAGTTAGCTAAAATGCTAAGCTGTTGTAAAAGCAGTGTAAGGGGACGAGAGTCATAAAGTCAGCAAACTGACTTCTTTATTGTCTGTTATACAGCAATGTTTCGCTACAGTTTGCTAACATTATCTACCATAAACATCTGGCCGTGAAGCTGTAGCACCAAAACATATCGCTGACAACGTTGTGTTTTATTGCTTATAAATTAAAACTTGTCATATGCAAGATGAAGAATGTTAGAAGAATATTTCTTCTCGCAAAAGCTACATAGCCTTGCTTTTGAACTACTTTGAACTTCTTATTTAGTGCATTTTAATACATAACAACATCAAAATGTGATAGACAGCCACGTCTCACCCTGCAGGTCAGTAATAGTTTCTGTCCCGAGGTTGCGATCCCTCCTCTCCTCCTCCAGCTCGGCCTGCAGCCCCATCAGCTGCTTCTCCAGCTCCATCTTGGCGTTTTCCAGCTGGCTGCACTTTTCCTGCATCTCCCTGAGGCCGACCTCCAGGCTCTGAGCCTGTTTCAGGGCCTCTGCCTGGCTCTTCTTCGACCGCGCTGCTGCCTCCTGCTCGGCCTGAAGCACAGTGTTGGCCTCCTCGAGCTGCAGACGAGAAACAGACAGGATGAAACCTTTCCCTGCAGGGGAAAAATGGGCCGGTGTAGCAGCGGAATTAAAAAAGCAGAAGACTAATGAGCACAGCAGTTGCTTGCTTGAATATGGATTATGAAATTAGCATATTTGATTTACATACTGCAAGATTGAACACTTCACTGAAACTCACTTGTCTCTGCAGGTGGATGTTCTTCTCATTGGAGATCTGGGAATTCTGGTTCCTTTTCCTAAGATCTTCTAGCTGGTCCCTCAGGTTGTTCACTATAGGGTAAATAAAGACAAATAAAGGAGCTGATGCAGTATTTGATATAACACATTCAGTGGACCCTGGAAATACCACCACCCACTGAAAGATAGCCAGCAAAAGAAACCATACATATGCATATATACTGCATAAACAGTGGGATGCAGAGCTCCTAGATATCCATGTGGTTTATAACAATGTTTTTAAGTTTAAGAGTCAGGCTGATAAGTTGGACCAATTTTATAAGTGAAAAATGTGAAAATGAGAACCCACAAAACATACTGTCGTTTGATTTCTCTGTGTACAATGTGATCCCATGACATTTCAAAAATGCATTTTTTATTTTATTCAGGAGTTTCAAGCCCTAATGTTTAGACAGGATATTTCCCCAGGTGCTCACATTCTTTCTCCAGGCTGCGTTTTCTGTCACTTTCAATCTCCACCTTGCGCAGGTTCTCGGTGCTCTGGTGCTGCAGCAAAGCTCGCTCTCTCTCCAGCTGCCTCAGCGAGGCCTCGACTTTCTGCCTGCTACTCATCTAATCACAAGAGGAAAATCATAAGCAATGTGAGTGGAATGATTTCTCATCTATATTATCATATCAGGTACATGGTTGAAATGGCATCCACCCATCCTTACCTCCTTGTCTAATTCTTTGACCAGCTTGTCCAAACGGTTGGTGGTGTTTCTGGGGGGAAAGAACAGGTTCATTGCAGACTTCTTCCCACAAATCACTAAATTAAGAGGCGTCTGCTGTTTGTTCAGCTATAAAATCACTATAGGCACATGTTTTCAGATATTAAGTTTTCTTTACATATATTCAAAGTAACACAAAAGTACTTGAAATTTGTAAAAATTCTCTACACCCAAATAAAACATGACTAATGGATCATTGTTGACATGCCCCAGATAAAGACGCCAGATACCAACCGACTGTTCTTTTACTTTGCTGACAGAAGTGATTTTTCAATTATAAGTCAATTATAAGGAGCTCTGACAACTTTTGCAGGACGGGATGTCCCTTCCTTATTTTCTTCCTGTTGTGTAAAGCTGCCTTATCCAACGGATGGCAAAAAAAGTGAATACCAACCTTCTGAGTGATGGCCTGTGTAGTTAATAGCAATTACACTGATGTCTCACTATGTATGTGGTAATGACAAATGTCAATATGCTACAACCTTTTTAAATGGTAAAACATTGAACTCTTTAACCCAAGGTTTTGGTGATTCCTTGCTTAAATGGGATTCTTCATCATAACCTTTTCAGTTTGTATGGTAAATAGTAACATATTTGTAATGTCATCATCAATGGTGCTCAGCTCTGTATGTTTGTGTGTGTTATTTGCCCAGTCGTACTTGCACTTGTGCTCCAGCTCATCTTTGGCCTGCATCTCATGGTCAAGCTGCTCCTCCAGCTGATTAAGCTTTTTCTGCAGCTGCTCGGATAAATGACCAGAAAAGAAAAATACTGTTATCTAATGCTCATTTCCATCTTTTCCCTCTCCCCTGTTAGCATGATATGAAGAGCACGCACAAAAAAAACACCTACCTCTTTATTACTCTCCGAACAATACTCCTTATCCTCACAGTTTTCCTTGATGTCCTTTGAATCCTCCACAGAACAGTTGTTGTCTCCCTTCAGCAGCCTGAGAGAGAAAAGAGGCACAGATGAGAGCCATTACTGTCTGCAACTGAGTTTACCTGGGGTGGTTTTCCAGTCCTGGCAGCATTCAACATTGTCCACATGACCACATTTCTACAACCAAGTGTCATACTTTGCACTAACCAGGGTCATCAAGGGGGCGCTGAATGTTCATCAAGACAAATGTCACATTTACTGAATTATTATAACCATTCAGTAATAATGTATACTTGAGATCCAAAACCTCATGCATGGAGCACAAAACCCGAGGCCACACGCTGTGGAAGAAGCAACATGGTCTGAAGGTCTTTCAGGCTCCTTCATACATCTGGATGGGTTTAACTTCAGAGAAATCGCAAAAGGATGCCTCCAGCCCACACTGTCTGTTGGCCAACTGTTAACTGTAGTGGTGGACTTAGTGGTGGGCAACCATCTGTGGGAACTATCTCATTACAGGACTCTGCCACATGGCTGCATAATGACCGAGGAATCTGAATCCATTTTACGATCATTGCAAGACCGGATGTGCCCTTTAGCGGAAACCGTTCTCGCATGGTGTTGATCATTTAAAAAGATTTCAGGTCAAAAATGATTTCAGAAATGCACCTTCCTAAAATTCACATTTAAGGACACAGTGTGTCTGAAATACAAGAAAGGTTGTCCTGGGCCATACTTTTTATTACCTGCTCAATGTTCATGTATTATCAGCAACTTTGATCATTTTTACCACCACTGATTGATAGCCGTTTATGGACTTAAAAGGCATTGTTTTGACCATGACTCTCTTTTGTCAGATGAAAGCAAAAGAGAACTTGCTGAGACACAAGTAGCTGAGTCTTCAGCTTCATGGATATGAGCCTAAAAATCAAAAACATACCTTGAGATTAAGCCACTGCTGATTAAAGCACTATAGGATCATGAATCCAATGTGTGATTTTTTTTTTTTTATTTCTTTCACTATTTCTCCTGCCAATCGAGACGGGGGCTTCGAAAACGTCAGCGGAAGCAAAGAGTGCATTTAAAAAGGGGCTGTCGGAACAAGGCTGCAGTGTGGAGCTCGAACAGGCACACAGTGTCTGACTGGTGTAAGAGTTTATTAAAAAGGTATGGGTGTGAAGTTGTCCTTTTCTACCTCTTGCATTCTAGGCACAGAACCATCCTTAAACCTGTGTTCTCTGAGTCTAGAGGTCCCTATAAAAAGTTCCCACGCATGAGAGCTACATTTTATTCTAGTGAAAATCTACATAAAATCCCAGCATCATTCACAAAAGGTTTTCTAAGCACAACATCAGAGGCGAAGTAAAAACATAAGTGGGAACACTCACTGGTCCTCCTTGAAGTAAGTGAAGCCAACAAATGGTAGCTGGTTGCCCACAAAGGCTTTGGGTGGAGGAAAGGTCTCAGCATCCCCTTTATCATCCTCTATGTCGTCAAAGTTACTGGTGTCTATGTCACCGTTCAGCTCTGGCACAACTGGAGCCACAGCTGGAAGACAGAAGTACAGAGAGAGTCATGGCGCAAAAAGGGGGAGAGGAGGAGGCGCAAACCAAGAGAGGTTGAGAAACAAGTGAGACTATCAACGATTAAAACCTGGCGCTGCAGGTATTTAAATTAAAGTACATCTTCAACAGTAAAAAAATGTTTCCCCCTCAGGAGTAAACTCTATGCCAACGTTGGCACTGCCTGCAGTACGAGTAAACTCTGTGCAGGTTGGCGCGAGGCTGACACCGCTCCTTCTCCCCGTACAGTGCTCGCTTTGTGCCCCACACACAGTGCCTTTCACCAACTAAACGCCTGCTCTCTTCGCACAGGAGCAGGCGTGCTTTAAAAGGTCTGCACAACAGGCAGTCTAAAATGTGTCAAAGGGCCAATCAGATAAAGCTAAGCTTGCCCTTTAACCTATAAATAGTTCTAATTGAGAAGGGAAAAGCAGCCATTATGGGTCGAGTTCCTCAGACCAGTGCAGTTCTGGCTCAGAGCAAAGAGCTCATTACTGTTAGGTCAAGACACAAGCCTCAGCGTGACAAATGTGACTCAAAGATGGAGGCGAACATACAGGGAGAGATCAAGCACAAGAATGAAAGAAATGGAGGGGGGGGGGGGTGAAAAGCCAAAGTGTGGTGAGACAGAAAGAGACACAGGCCACTCCATGGAGGCCCTTGTGGCACAACTTCCCAGAATGCTCTCTAATAGCGGGCAACTAATGACAGGCAGCCGTGGCCACAGTGAGAGTGAGAGAGCGGGAGCAAGCCTCCAAACTGGGACACCCCCTCTCATTAGGCCAGTCCACGCAGGCCGCACAGCCTGCCCCGCCTGCTGCTACGGGGGGGTGCTGCCTCCCTCCCCATCCATCCATCTATCCAGCCATGGCCAGGCTTCTTTTCCCTGCACCACCCCAATGCTTAATAAGCTTGGCAAACGTGAAGACAACTGGGAGAATCTTCAATAGAGACCAATCATGGAAAATAACTCTTCTGCGTCACGGCCACACACAGCAGTCATCCTTTAACAGATGCAGCTCTGCAGGATGCGTCAATGGGAGAAGGTTCATGTTTTTTGTGTGTGTGTGAACTCTTTCTTTTTCTTGCGTGTGCAAGAGAGAGAGCGAGAGAGAGAGAGAGAGAGAGAGAGAGAGAGAGAGAGAGAGAGGACATGCATGTGCAAACATGGAGAGCCGAGTGGTGCAGCAGTGGCACAGCAGCGGTTTTGTGTTCCAGACTGCCAGGCAGCACGAAGTTCTGTGTGAAGTATTAATCAGAGCCAGGTGAAGCCGAGAGACGGAGCAGGCAAGGAAAAAGAGGCAGCATGTAATTCTATACCGACACAGAGGTCCTGTTCATATTCCTGATATATCCCTTTCCTTCCTTCTTTCCTTCCTTCCTTCCTTCCTTCCTAAGAGATGCTTAATGTGATACAACTGTATAAACCATGACGCTTTACAGACACTCCATGTGCAATGCTACATTTTAAAGAACACAGTAAAGTATGAGCTTAATAATGTGACAACCGATGGATATCATGGAGTAATCTATAAATATGCTGAGAATCTTTTTCACCAAAATGTTAACAAGTGATAGTGCAACAATGTAATGTAACAATTCCACCCATTGTATTTGGCCAATAATAGTGCACTTCACATCATTAAGGCAAGTTAATATAATAATCTGAACATATGAGACAAGACTTTGTCTCTAGAAGTTATTATCACATCAGCTAAATGAAAATTGTCACATTTTTGGATTATTTGGTCTGTTTTGCTGCTACAGATCATTTAACACAACATGTTAAATAGCTGTGTGTGTGAGACTTTCATGAAAACAGCCTTTCAGTTTCATCAGTGGTGCAGAGCTAGCATGCCATGTTTCAGCCACTGTATAATGATAATCTAGTTCCATGACATTTCTCAGTTGACTGGTCTGCTTTTAACTTGCGCACTGAAGAGGTATTAAGATATAAATTCCTCAGGTACTTACTTACATAAAGACTCAGAATAAAATCTGTAGTAACTTTTTAAATGTTCTCAATTCTCTCTAATCTATTCTCTTGGAGTGGCACCCATATGCAGCCGGATATCGTGCAGGTTTCATGCATGATGTGCTCTGCAGCTCTGCACTGCGTCCAGTCAAATACTGTCAGATATGAGCGGGGAGCATATGGAGAGCATGTGCACCGTATATTCCTTATATGCCTAATGGCTCAGGAGATGGAAATAAACTATGAACTAAGACTGAAAAGAAGAAGGTCTGTGGAGGAATAACGTGGAGACGATAAGAAGTATTATCCAAAAAAACAAAAAGTAATGGCAATAAGTCATGCATTATCAGAGATGGAAATCGATACCTGAATTGTGGAGCGTTTAGAAAAATACACAAGATTCAGAAACGTGCACACACTTACTCTCCCGGATGTTGTCAAAGGTCCACTGGTTGTTCTTGAAGAAAGGGTGGCATCTGATCTCATCCACTCCAATGCGGCCCAGACGGACCTCCCTGCACACACAGCAACGGGACCAAGACTGTGAGCAGAGCCTCCTCAGCCTGAACACAAAATACACCCCACTCGTCCCCTCCACCCACCATCGTCATCAACATGTCATCCCAAAAACACACACGGCCTGGTGGAGTGACCACTAGGCACTACACTGACCATCATGGAGAGCCGCGTAACTACTGGTGGACACTGGAACCTCCTCTAACCAGATAATATAGATCCAGGAGGAGGAAAGAGGCAGTGAAGACAGCAGGATCAGTCTGCAGGAGGCAACATCAACAACTCTGACTGACTCAAACAACTGCTAGAGCTGCTGCTGCCTTCCCTCTCTACATGCTCTACACACACAAACTCTTTCTCT
Organism: Gadopsis marmoratus; assembly: GCA_036023855.1. NCBI lineage: Eukaryota > Metazoa > Chordata > Actinopteri > Centrarchiformes > Percichthyidae > Gadopsis > Gadopsis marmoratus. Next base: position 124,852 of record JAVQJF010112587.1, read on the forward strand.
CCCTTCCTCATCCCCCTTTCCTCCCTCCTCCACCACTGGGTACAGGGCTGCAGCAGTTTGGGCTTGCCACGTGTGGGACATTCCAGGCCCAGGCAAGAGGAAGAGAGGGCAGGGGCTGGGAGGAAGAAAGAGAGAAGGGAGAGTTCTCAAAACCAGGCCACGGGCCGTGTGTCAATGCCCGGAAAACTGCAGGAATGCACAGGAGAAAGTTACGGCAGAAATGAGGAGAGGATGGAGAAATGGAAAGTGGCACCAAGAAATGGTAGAAGAAGAAAATTACAATTGGCGGATGATGAAAAACAAATGGAAAACAAGGACAGACATAAAAAAAAAGAAAAAATCCTAAAAGAAGAGGATGGTGGTTCTTACAGGAATGATTCAGCAAGACGGGCAAGAGTGACAGAGCATGTGGGTTAAGTGTTGAATGAATGTGTTGGTCAGTGTGTATGTGTGTGTGTGTGTGTGTTTGTGGTTGGGCAGCTGTACACAAGTGAGATTCTGTCTGTGGTGGGAGAATAGTGAGTGAGAAGGTAAATAAACTGAGTGAGGAAAAATGAAAGGCTGCTCTGTATTGAAGCAGAAAGAGCCTGTGTTTGAGCCACCTCGGGGCGGCGGGGTTACTAAGGTAAACAGGAAGCGGTTTCTTCCAGGGGGACGGGTACACGACCCACACATTCACGTAACATTTACCTTTAATACTAATAATATGTTCTAACAGTAACTACAGTGCCCAGCTGTTTCAGGAAATAGTTTAGCCTTTCAAAATGTTTAACTAATAGATACATATATATAGAAATGACTATAAAAATATAGAATACGGTCTTTTGATAATTTGTTTGTTGAACTGAAACAAAGTCCACTTTCTTTATCAGCTGAACTGATTTTACCCCTACAACACAAATATTTATTTACCAATCATTTAGTGGTGGTACCACCAAAAACAATTGGTGGATAACAAAGCTTGTAATGTAAAATCATCGTCTTATCTTTGACTCACACTGTTTACTCTTCTCAAATGGGGGTCTACAGCACGGTGTGGATTCAGAGGAATGTAACAGATCTACAGAGCGTCATGTTCAATCACATGATTCAACATGCTGGGATCTGCATTCGACCTGTATCTTTTAGATTATTTTTTGATCAAAGTTCAGACGTGGAAGCTTTCTGTTCTGTGATCCAAACAATGCCATTTCCTTGCTCCATAGTCCGTTACATAAATATTAGAGTAGAAAAGGAAAATCTAAGTGTGTATGCAACATGACAGGCAGCCTGATATTGTAATTATTGTTAAAGAACAAGTGTTAGATTTTATGATTTCCATATGCGAACCTGTCAGTAAGAAAGGCACAGATTAGGTCTTTGGCATCCTGAGACATCTCTACATCATCTGGGAAGACGAGTGTGTTCTTGTGGTTCATGATCTTCCCGTATGTTCCAACCAGGGACTCAGCGTAGAAGGGAGTTTCACCTGCGAACAAACATAGCGATCGATTTTTTAGGATGGAAATGTTTTAACAGCATGAAAATCAACATCATGAATCCGTTGGGGCTAAGTTGTTGATGATTATACCAATGACTCAATTACAGCTTCACTCCAACATCCACCACATTTTACATAATAATGGAGCTAGACCGTATCCAATAAAACACAGAGCAATATATATGATCCGTCACCTACCGACCAACAACTCGTAGATAAAGACTCCTACAGACCACCAGTCGCACTCCCGACCGTAGAAACCATCTCCACCCTGAGACTGGAGCACTTCAGGGGAGATGTAGTCTGGTGTACCTACAGCTGTGTCACAGTGCACCATCCCTGTCTGCAAACATAAAAATACACACGATTTACTATAGAGAGGTTGGTGGAGTTGGGGGAGAGACCAGATCAAATAAGCCATAATTCCAGAAAAATGTGCAATGCACGGTCTGGATAAGGGAAATAATAATATTTTCCATGAGCCAAAAGGACTGTAAAACAGCACCACATAAAGCAGTGAAAGTATAGAACACACTTAAACACATGCGGGTCCGTCTTTTTTATTGCTATTTAAATTGCTGTGGTGTAAACAAAAAGTTTTGTTTTCAGCACAATAACTTTTGGGGCCTTTCAAAACATCCTGATAGATGAGTGCTATGTTGAGCTTCACTTCACAATCTGAACACTTGGTGGTGCACTCAGGCACTGAAAAAGGCCTCTAGTGTTGAGACAGAGAAGTCAATTCACTCTCTTTTCAACTGATTCAGGTGCTGCGTTCACTTCAAACCTAAAGTACTAAAATTCTTCTTAAATTTGAAAACGACACGACTATAAACTTAAGCCACCTCGTCCATCTTCATGCATGTGCCGAAATCTGCCAGTTTGAGATGCCCATGCTGGTCCAGCAGCATGTTGTCTGGTTTAATGTCGCGATGGATGAAGCCCATGGAGTGGATGGCGTTCAGTGCCAGCACTACTTCAGCTGTGTAGAAGCGAGCCCACTTCTCAGGTACGTCGTAGTTCATGGTGAGCGTGACCAGGTCGCCTCCGGGCATGAACTCCATCACCATGTAGAGGTGGCGGTCATCTTGGAAAGCGCAGCACAGCTAGGAGGCAACAAACCACTTAATGTCATTGAAAGCACCTAACACAGGACCATTAAGCCGTTACTCTCACGCAAGGTGTGGCCGTGTTATCTCTGGATGATTCGTGCTCATCATCAGTCAGAGATTATTATCTCAAAACTGAACCTGTGTATGTGCACACCTGAACGACCCAGGGGCTGCTGGAGAAGGCCATGATGTGCCTCTCCTCCCAAAAGAAGGCAGAGTCTGACCGCTTGATCATCTCAAATTTGTTGAGCTGCTTCATGGCGTAAACCTTCCGAGAGGCTTTGTGACGGACCTGCAGCAGAGGAGGGTTAAGGCAGAAAGATGATACGTTGACACGTAAACACTGATAACTGTGCGAAGACAATGAGAACAAGATAGTAAGAATGTCACAATGACGAAGATAACATTGAGAGACAGAAACAAAGAAGGGGAATCCATAATTATAGGCACACACCCATAGAAAGACATGCTTACACAAGATTTCAAGCACAAACACACTAAGCCCCCCACAGACACACACCAGACATCACACTCCTCTCCCGCACGCTGTTCAGACTTGTTTCTACCAAAGCTGCAGAGACCAGATTTCAAGCTTCCACCCGCACAAGAGGCAAACATCTGGAAAAACCTGGGAATTTCAAAGAATTACTGCTTGCCCTGATTACTTTCTTAAACTCAAAGTCAGTTACGTTGGTCATGATGAGGAGAAAGATGCCAATTATGTTTGGAATACCAAAAACAAGTTGCAGAAGCTACATATTTTATATTCTGGTAGATTCACAGATCGTTACTCCCTCTAGTGGTGCACATTTCTGGTGTTTTGGTAAAACAGAAACTCTCCTGCCCCATATCTCTTTATATCAAACTGCACTGCAGCTGCATAATTTAAAGTAAGAAAAAAAAAAAAAAGGCACCAGGGAACAACAGCGCACACAAACATCTCACCAGCTGCACTTCTCCGTAGGCTCCTCTCCCGATCAACTTCACTTTTTCAAAGTCGTCGAGCTTCACTTGCAGCTCTTGCAGCTGACTCACGGCCTTTTCATCTGCAGGACGGATACATACGTTACCATGGCAACACGCAGGTCACGCTCCAACCATTTAGGTTCAAAGGAGCGGATCAGCTGTTAACTGCTGGATCAGCAAAGGTGTATTGAAAAGGTACACCAGTCTGATGCAATTGATTAAAGCCACGGTAGATTTTAGATGAGAATGACATTTTTAGAAGTCATGCACAACATAAGACACAAATATTAGCCACATGTTGTTAGCCCATGATGTTAATTTCAATCTTTGTATATGGCCTCAAGTCTAAAAGACAAAGTGCAAAAGATTTCACAAAAATGGATTAGAAAAAGCAGAAAGTCTCTGTGGGAGTAACAGATCTCTAACATATTGGCTGTAGAATTTGCCAGGGCCAAATGGCAGTGGATTTGAATACCAAATTGTCACTGACACTCACACTACAGAGGTGTTTATTCATATATTTCTTATCTCCTTTGTGGCCTGTTGCATGGAATAACAACTGCTGTATACAGGGCACTGCCTCTAGAATGCGGACTGTAAAAGGAGGATTAAGATTTTCTTACAAGGTTTGGAAAGTCACGCTTTTCATCATCTACACATAAAAACTCTACTGTGCATATCGTTTGTGTGAACTGACAAACGAACAACATACTCAGTTCCCCATAACCACAGTGCTCTGGTCTGTATTTAACAACTTTATAGGGATTTGTGAAGCTGAGCACGGGAATCTTGACCTGCACCAAACGCACTGTAGCACTTACAGCGGTTCAGAAAGGCCTCTATGTTTTTGTTTTTCCGTAGGGCAGGATAGTTCAAATCATGAGCCAGCGCGTTGATGGAATCCTGAAAGACAGAAAACACACAAACAATTAAATCGCCCTTTGAAAGACGGCAGAAAAAAGTTTCAGTGAAAAAATATTTAACTTTTGGGTTTAAAAACATTATTGAAGAACAATTTTGCCTCTCAAACTAACCACACTACATTGGAAAGACTAATATCAGTCAACATTGCAATTATTAGACTGGGTTTGGCTGAATTTCTCATTAACAAATTGAGCAACATGAAAATATAGTCATGTTTCAAAGCTGATCTGATGCTACATTTGTGTTGGGAAGGAATATTGTCGATGACCCTCCAGTTAATCTGTCAAGACAAGTTGTAAGTTAGGCAACCCTGCTGTCTGCTGGCTGATAAAAGATAACAAAGCGGAATAAATGGAGGAAGCAAGGAAGGAAAGAATGACATTTCCATGAGCTGTGCGCTCCTAAATGCAACATTAAGGCTGGAGAAAATGAGAATGCTAATGTGCAGCATAACAAAATAACGACAGGAGGACAATGGATGTAAAGACATAACAAGTAATACAACAACAATAACCTAGGCCCACCAACACCCGCTCCAAACACAAAACCCTTCCCTAAAACCCTTCCCTATGGCCTAACAGTGGCAGCATCGCACTGAAAGCCGGGGGCCTCAGCGGTGTCATCAGTGCTTAAATTGGTGGTGTTGAGTTTCACATAGAACCAAAATGTCTCTGTGATCCAAACGCAGGAGGCTGGAAGGGCAGCTGGGTTGAGGGGCGGGGGAGTGGAGTATGACCCTCTGTTCCTCCAAAAACAAGGGTCAAGTGGAGTCAACCAGCGCATGTGTGTGTGCGTGGGGTGGGGGGAGTTGAGTCTTTAGTGTCTTCTGGGACATGCGAGTGGGTGGGCATGTGGAAGAATTCTGCACCTTTAAATAGCAGCGACGCAGAGAGATCTCCCCCCCCACCGCAGACGGGTGGAAATAGAGCTAAAGGCTCAGAAGCTATTGTGGGACAGACAGTTTATGGGTCTGGATTCAGGCTGAACGCTCATGGATCTGTGATCATTTTACACCGTGTGTGTGTAAATATGGGAATTCAATGATGAGCTTTTTGAGCTTCTGCATCCTGCCTTACATCCTTGTATATGAAAACATTTTAAATATAAAAAGGTTAAATCCACCCAGTTATAATGAAATCACCTGGAACGGAATAATTGCAGTTATTTTTGGTAAATATTCTAAGAGTTAGAAATGACATTCTGTAACTAGGTTTGGGATTCAAATCTAAATCCAGCATTAAATCTTATTGAATTCAAAACGTTTCAAGTTCAAGCACCAAAGGTTTGCAATACAGAAATGTCATATCTAATATTCAAGACCTGACAGATAGTTAAAAAGGCACCCTGATAAGTTTCTTTACCACTAGTGGCACTATAGAGCAATGTTTTATAAGTAGGTACCTGATAAGTTCAATACACGTGTGCCAACGAAGGCAGTGAAGAAGAAGACTGTTTTCATCCATGTTTACTTACAACAGTGCTTAATTGTTTTAGGGTTTTAGGCTTACTAACAATGGGCGGTTTAATATATTTTCAATGAAATTGGCTTTTCAAATATTTTATTATTTATGGTCTGTTCCTCCTTCAAGTTCGGGTCCTCTACAAGAGGCCTAGGAGCTTGAGGGTTCTGCTGTTCCTAGGACTGCACTCTTCTGGACAGACAGCTCGGATGTTGGGCCTGGAACCGTTTGGAGCTACCCCCCCAGTTTTGGGGGGGGGGGGGTTCACAGCCCCAAGTGTTCCAATTACCACAGGGACCACAGTTGCCTTCACGTTCCACATCTTCTCTAGCTCTTCTTTCAGCCCTTGGTATTTCTCGAGCTTCTCGTGTTCCTTCTTCCTGATGTTGCCGTCGCTTGGGATTGCTACATCTATCACTACTCCGATAAAACTAGCGGTTCCCATTTGCTTGCAGGATCCCAAGGTCTGGGATGTCGCCTTCTGGTAGTGCGATCCCTTCAGTTCCGACTACCTTCCCTCTCTTGGATACCATCCGACTACACTTATCAAGTCCTAATGACATTCCAATGTCGTGGCTGTAGATCCTGGTGGTGTGTATCAGTGAGTCGATGTCTTGCTCTCTCCTGGCATACAGCTTGATGTCATCCACGTAGAGGAGGTGGCTGATGGTTGCTCCATTCCGTAGCCGGTATCCATAGACACTCTTTATGATGGTCTGGCTGAGAGTAGCGTGGACAGAGAATCTCCTTGGTATATGCCGCACTTGATAGTGACTTGGCAATAGTTCTTGATGAAGGCTCTTAGAGTCCAGTTGATGTTGTACAGTTTCAAGCATTCCAGGATCCATGTGTGAGGAATCCAGTCGTAGGCTTTCTTGTAGTCAATCCAGGCGGTGCACATGTTGGTCTGTCTGGTCTTACAGTCTTGAGGCGCTGCTCTATCTGCCAGCAGCTGACACTTTGCCATACATACATATATACATATGGTACTACTACTACTACAGTATTTACAATGTATAATCAGCTCAGGTTATCTTCAGCTATTTCCATGTCTCGCCTCCTGATTGAGTCTCAGAGACGAAGACAATCAGATAAACAGTGGTTTGCTTTTCACTTCTGGAATCTGCACAAATCTGAACACGATCCTGTAGTTCAGGCTTATAATGTGTCCTCACCACTTTAAACACAACACCTCCCACCTACTCCCCTGCGAGCTGATACTGCCTGAGCGCATTCAGCAACAATGAAGAGATTCTCAGAATGCATCAAAAAATATGTGTCCTGTCTGTACAGATCCAGTCTCCACCAGTCAAAAGGGTATAGATGAAAGGTGCCTCTCCTCAAGCTAGGCTTGCATTAAATTGTGAATTAAGTTATTAACATCCTTATACATTATCTGATCTGTACTTGTTTTATATTCTTGGTTGTCACACACTTCTGACACAGATTTGCATGTTAGCTAGCTCTATTAAAGTGATTATAGGTCTCGATACTAACAATGATACAGAGAGACACTAAAAGAAAGTATCTATGTCTTACACTTTCATGTACACATAATGCATCCATCCCATCGGAGGGTTTTGCTGAGTGGACAGCTTGTAAGAACATACTGACCAGCACATTCAATGCATTTGTTATGTGTAACCGAAGATAATGTTGATGGGGGTTATAGTCATTTAGCTTATGTCTAATGGTCTCTGCACATCCTGTCATTATGCTATAAATTGACCAATGATGCTCGTTATATATTGTTTTCCCCACATATAAGATCACTGTGCATATGCTCCCTATTATTTGTACTTGCTGATTATTATTGGTTTTCCCTATTTAGCTCTTAGGTTTTTTTCATTTAAAAATGATTGTTCAAGTGCTCAGTGAAGTTCAGTTTGAAGCAGTTGTAAAACTACCAAAAGACAAATGTTTAGCACTTACACAATAAGTCAACTATCAAAACGTATCAGTGATTCATTTTCTAACGAACGTATCATTACAGCACAACTCACAACCACATAACAGAGAAGTCAAGAATTAAAGCGCTGACTAAAAACCATCAGTCATCAGGTATTGTTCACTTAGCAAACACATGGATTAGCAAGTGTTCGGTGACTATAATGCTTAGTGGAATAACAGCAATTACACTTATTATAATTAAGCCCACTGTAAAAGAAATGCAATCAATACAGAAATAAACAGATTGTCCTCTAAAAAGCTACATCGACCAGGAGCCAAATCCTTAGGTCGACAGATGAAAAAAATAATAAAAAAGAAGTTTAAAACAAAACACATTTTGTTCGTGCACAAAAAAACTGATTGTGGACAAACAGGAAATGATGCAAGGTCACGGCAGGTGAACTCCATCTCAATTCCAGGAAGTGACTTGAGCTTCCTGTGTGGCAGCTCCCTGCCGTCAGGCCACACGGTGGCCATTGTTAAGTCCACTGCAGAGCTGCTCGGGACCGGACGGAGCCGACTGCAGTGATTCATCTGTGAATAATGACTGGTGAGGTTTGGACGGACAGGCGGTGTGGGATTAAAATGTACTCATTTCACTTTGCTGTCCAGTTGTGACATAAGTCGGGGCTGCTCTTGCAAAGCTATGAGCAGTGGCTTTCTTGTGACTCATCAGCACTGAGAAGAGACATGGTGCTCATCAGCAGGAAATACTGTGGCTGTTTTGTGAAGACAATTTGACCCCAAAATGTATCCCCAAGACATAACGTCTTTTGACCTATGTACAACAAAATTCGGGACAGGTTTTAACATCTTTTGAAATGGGACTCAGTGTGATTAGTCCAGGAAAATCAGTGAGACTATTCTGAAATTTTAGACAGAGATGCAAGAGAAAGGGGAAGTAGAAAAAAAAGATAAAGAGAGGAAGAGGAAAG